>JARVGQ010000116.1:30626563-30639460 GCA_031762355.1 Hypsolebias martinsi | reverse complement strand
GATACATTCTCTCAGTTTAAACTTTTGATCTGTGATTTGTGTTCTATTCTGAATAAAATATTAGATGTTGGCACCTCTACATCATTGCATTCAGTTTTTATTCACAATTTGTTTAGTGTCCCAACTTTTTTGGAATCCGGTTTGTATTCCATCTAGGGCTTTTGTAAACAATTATTTTAGTAATCAAGTAACCTATTGATTATTCTGATGATTAATCGAATAATCAAAAACAAAATTTATCGGGTTCTGCAGTTATTATGGTACTCATTTTATGAGTAATAAAAACACACAAAAAGAACACTTACGTAAACAACCCATGTAATTCTTTTACAAATATTTTATTGCTTAAAATGCAATAACATGCTGAACAATTTATTTCAGTTTCAAGTCTGTGGTATAGCAAAACTCTTGCTTTTTTTAAAATGCCAAAACAGAAGAGAATTAAATAACTTTGGATTGAAGGTGGAGATGCTCTTCTGGAAGTCTTCATCTTCCATCACGGACAACGGCTGCATGTCTGTGATGATCATATTTACAATGCTCTTTGTGAACTCAACTGCTTGGACAATCGAACATCCTAGAGCCCTTTCTATGAAGTTGTCCAACTTATGACTGCGATTTACTGAAAAGAAATACAGTAATAAAATTATTATTTGTGTTCATTGTTATGCATTAATAAATTTGAGCGTACTTCATTAGATATTATAAAATTATTTAATATAGTGAAGGTGTAATCTACACTTTCTGATGACCCTGCAGCAATCAAAGTAACAGTCAGTTGTATTTGATTTAAGCATTTTAAGCTTTTATTTATGTGTGAGGTTTGAGGATGCTTTAATTAAAATCCTCTGTCACTGAATTATTTTTAGCCATCACATAAAAGTCTAAATGCTGTAAAATAAGTTTTATGGATTGGAAAACTGAATGGAATCTTTGTTGGAAATTGAGTAAGATAGATAATGTAAAAGTTTGAGTTTGTACATTGAGTTCTGCAGACTTAACTTGTAATTGTAAACGGTACAAAATACATTGCCATTTTTATTAAGACTGTTTTATTATTTAGTCTTGATTGCTTAGCTATAAACAAATATGACAGTAGTAATAAATGCAGATTAATCCCAGTTCTCAAAGTCATAAACAGCAGTAGCAAGAAAAATAAATAACTCGTTTAAATACATTTACACTTGAAATATTCACCCTAAATATCTCATTTAAGTCAGGATGGAAGGAAGTACAGCAATAAATACATGTGTCAGTCTGTTGCTGGGCTTTCATGGTTAACAAACCTGCATGAAGTCCTGTAGTTTTTTTTTTTCCTCACACAACTTACAAATAACACCCTGCCAGGTAGCCACTATGATTAGGCGGTAGATGTAACGTTAGCAAAAATATGCCTCATTTTACATCTATAACATGACAGATTATCACACATTCAGATTATCACACATTTAGGTTAATGTATTTTGCAAAGAGAACATAAACGATACCTGTTGCCAGCTGCAGACAAGTTTGATGCATACAACAGGTGTTTTCTCTTCAAACGCTGTAACACCGATGACTTACTGTTGTGATACGCCAATCCTGCTTTGCAGTTGAGGCATTGTGCTGTGTTTAGAGATGCACGATACTGGACTTTTGGCCGATATCCGATATGCCGATACCGATATTTAATATACTTTCCTTTGTCAGAACATAGTCCTCTTATTTAGGCTTATTTGCTACAAAAACTGTGCAACAGCTGTTAGAGTTGGTGACATATATTCTGTAACAGCCATATGATATGCATAGCACTTTAACTTATATTAAAGGAAAACCGTTAAATGTTATTTATTAGCATTAGTCAGCTGCAATGCTGTCTTATTTGTGGAGCTTGTTCCAGGTTCCTAGCTGCAGTGTGGATCCTCTACACTCCTGTGCATGAAGGACAGTGTTTTTAAGATCAAAGTTTTTGTCTATCCATTGTGCCGTAAGACTAATCATGCTAACGGGGCTAACACGACGTCCAAATGTCTGTGATAAAACTCACCCAAGTGCTATCAGCTATTAGCTTCTTAATGACGTTGGAAATGACTGCTTGTAACTCGGGTAAGCGGGTTACGTCGGAAAGATATCTTGGACTGGGGACAATGTAGCTCATCGTAGTCCAAAAATCTTCAGAATCCAATATCCTCAACGAAAAAACTTCCACACCGCCGACATTTTGACTTCTTCCTCTCCACTGTGATCAGATCAGGTAGGCGCGCATGATGTCATCACGTTGTGCTGCCGCTGCAGGCATTCTTGTCACTGGGTTGTCATACAAAAACAGCGTCTTTTGTATTGGTGAGTTGTTTTGATGGAATGGTCGATGGCCGATATTGAACTGTAACGCTAATATCGGCTGATATCGATACCACGCTGATAATATCGTGCATCCCTAAAACAAAGTCCAAATTCTGTATTCTGCCTGTATTTTTTTAAAGCATAACATTTTGCCACAATTCATGTAATGTTAAATATTTTTCAGAATGTGCTTTTCTTTACTGGCAACCTCAAAAATAAGAAATGGCTTTAGTAAACTTTGGAACAAATCACCAAGTATTTTGTTTTTGTATCAAAATAAATTAACTTTTTCCCATAATAACCCAAAATAAAAGTTAAGAACCTGTACAACTGAGTCACCTTGAGTGTGTTTGACAGGATAATTGCCTCCTTAATTATTTTTGAAATGCAATATTTCCATAGAAGAAGAACATCTGGAAGCTAATACTCAACCACTCAGTGTGACGTTTGCAAATATGAGTCAGATCCAAGATTTTAACACTTGTGGTTTTAGAGGATACACCGTAGCTCGTGGCCTGGAAATGTTGTCCTCACTAAGTTAGCTCGTAGTTTAATAGTTAAATTCTGCTAAATTTGGTGTTTTCAGGCCTTTTTAAATTGATACTTTCTGGAATGTTTTCTCTTTTAGACAAATTTGAGATGTCAGTCACTGAAAGGGTCATAAAAGGGAGCTTTTACAAAATGAAGAATTTATTAAGCCTCCTTTTGTGTCTCATTCCATCTTCCCTGTCAGGCACTCCAACATAGGCGCTTTAACTTTATTACATTTCATTCCATAGTAAAATAGTATTAATATTGTTGATTTTCATGCAATCATAAGAGTATTTTTTGTGACAATTAAAAAATATATCTTGGTTTTGAAGTAAATTGGCCATATGTATTGTATATAGAATACTAGTAACCTCAGAACTTACCGGTACTTGAACTTTCTGGCACAGATTGGCCTAAAGTGGCGCAAAAGAGTGATAGAATAATAGAATTAAAGCTAAAACAATACTAGATGCTTAAACAGGCATCTGCTGTTATATTACATAATCACGTACCACCAATTTAGCTTTATATTTTAAAAAAGGTCATGCCTTTTTCCGTTTCTAACAAGCAGAATGTTTGGCGTACATCTTCACTGATTCGCACTGTCCAACTCACAAATAAGGAAAAGGTTAAGCTATCTGTTTTGATTTTTTAGATCATGGGAGCTGCAAATTTGAGAATAAACAGTGCTTTGTCTTATTCCGAAGGATTACATAAAAAGTGCTCTTTTATTTTGATGCTTCACAGAGTTGGCACTAAACATTTGGATGCACAGTCCTTTTTCCAAGAGTCAGTGTTTCCTGAATGCTGAGCCTAGGACATTTGAATCAGTCAACGGATTCTACATTTTTCTTTGCTCCTCTGTTTTTTTAGTTGTCTTTGAAAATGTATTCGGAGTTGTTATCATCTTATTACCGTAGTTTAGGATATCTTATAGATATATATGTGTGTGAATTTACTTATTTATTCATTTTTTGGTATGCTTGTTTGTATATTTCGTATGCAGCAGCTGTATGACAGTTTTTTATTTGTTACAAAACAAACAAACAAAGCTTTACAGACTTATTTGTTGACTATTCATTGACTGCCTGTTAATTTTCTTGTTAATATTTGCCAGAAGGCAATGATGTATGAAGTCTCTTTTGGTAAAATTTAAGACAATTTTCTCCTCTGCGTTTTCTCTTTGCGGTAACTACTCTGTGAGTCACATCTTCTCAGCAAAGCCTCCCAAAGGCATCCTTTTCTTTTGGCCCCAGACTTTGTAGTCGTTTTATTTTTTTTTTTCACTAACGTTCCATGGAGTTTTGTTTACATAGATAGCTTCATGGTGTTTTTCTGCTTTGAAGCAGCTTCCGAAGCTTCTTTCTTCTGACATTCTATGTCCTCAAAAGCATTAGTAAAACATTATGTAATCCAAGAATGATTACCAGGGCTTGCTGTCAACTCGGTGAGTTCATTTATAAGAAAGGAAACATGAAATTAGCAGCCAGTAGATTCGGATCCCAAAACTTTATACCACAAAACCTCGTATAATCTTTATTAACTGTAACATTTGACACCTACAGGTTATGTAAGCACAGTTATATAATGAGCATTTTTGTATCAAAAATTTTATATAACTGAACAATACTTCATTTATCCTTTATTTATGAAGACAATATATTTGAAATGGAATTAGATTAATAAAGCATACATCAATCTCCAAAAACCCTGGAGTAATCCTTCTCTGGAAGGCTGATAGGTGTACTTTCTTGATGGACTCTCTTGGCTCAAGACATGTTCCCCATGGTTGCTGCTGGGGAGCATCTGGTCCTTGTACAACTACAGCAAGAACTGTGCTTGCATTCTTGGTATAAATTTAAGCTTGTATCAGGCACTTGTTGGACTCTGCCCGTGCTTCATCTATGTTACAATCCTGTTTATGATCTTTATGGACAAGATCCTGAGGTTTAATCATGGGCTAGTGGGTCTGGTTTGGGAGCTTTACTTTTTTTAACGTGATGTGTTATTGTTGACTTCTTTAAGCCAAGCGTTTTAGTGACATTTTTAGACATTCATGTTTAGATCTAGAGCCCGACCAGTATGGAAAATTTGGCTATCACAATACCAATATTGGGAGGGGAAGGCGACCACTGATAACCGATGTAATGGCAGAATTTTTTTTAGCTTTGTCTGCCCCCAAGAATCTAAGGAAACAGCGAGTGGAGTGGAGCTTGTTTATTTAGCACAACGGTTGGCAACCATGAAGCTAAACAAATCAGATTCATGCTATACTTAGTCACACACTAGGTTTACAAGTGTTGCAGTGGTCATAAGAACAATCTTCCTAATCTGCATTCACGTTTTCTGTCCTCCACTACACATTATAAAGTATCAATTAAAACAGGTCCCTCTTGTAAATTAGTCCTTGTGGCACAATGAGACTAGCCTGTATACATAAAGATTGAATGAAAAAGTGTGTCACAAAAATATAAATTAAAGAAAGACTCATTCTTCATCATTAAACAAAAAGCCAAATTAGCATTGATCACAGTGGTGTTTATTTTTCTTTGCAAGACAAACAATGCATTTCATTAAGGATGACAAATCACTGTTCAGCAAAATATGCTACACAGTATCGCTCCCTGCTTCTGCTGTGCTGAACACGAAAAGTGAAACTTGACCATGACTGGAAGGGTTGGGGTGGGGTGTTGTGGAGGTAGGACAGCCAAATTGGAACCAGAAAGTCGCATTTCGACTCCTCGCCATGCCCACATGTCGTGATGTCCCTGAGCAAGGCTTCCAATCCCTAATCGCTACCCGGGTGCTTACATAGCTGTCCACCGCTCCATCTGGGTGTATCTCAGGTGTGATGGTTAAATGCAGTGAAATAATGTCCTTATTGTATGGAAACATGCAATGATGACAACACAGCACTTAACTTTATGACTTGAAAGTAGTCTTTGTGTGCCCTCTGCGTGATATATTGCACAATTTCAGCTGTTTTGCAGCATTTTAGGGGTGAAAATTAGGTGTTTATTTCAATTCAATACAATTCAGTTTATTTATATTGCGCCAAGTCACAAACAGAAGTCATCTCAGGGCGCAGAGCAGAAACATGAATATATACATGTACCGGTATATGAAATATTGACAAATAATGGGATAATTATCACATACATGATAGGTCCCCAAATGTCTATGTCAGCCTAAAATGTTAGACCTACCTATATATCAGCCATGCTCTATTTAGAATGAGCATTTCGTGTTTATTTGTTTGTTTTTGTTTTTAAAGTCATAGTTCTTGTTTGAGAAAAGACAGACTTATTTTAGATTGAGAGTAAGTCTCTGCCTTAAGTGAAGTTTAAGTATCTTGGTTACAAATGATGGCTAGCTAGTTCAATAACTGAATACCTGTATCAAGGCTCCATCAGCAGTAATGTTGGTGTTGCTCCAGTCTGCGGTGGTGAGGAAAGAGTTGAGTAAACAGCCAAAGCTCTCGATTTGCTTTTTGATAGGGTTGGAACTTAAATGGTTCTGGAAAGTTGGAGACTGAAGGAGCACTAACAGGCTACTATGGATTTAAAGTCAACTATAATAGAGTGAGCAGTATTTCTTTGAAACCTGGTCACGTTTAAGGACAAAATGAACTGTTCCATACTTTCTTTAATGAGGGATCCAATATGCACCAGAACATCTTCCATCTGAGAGTGGCAAACTTTGTGCCCTGGAAGTTCCTAAAATAAATAGTGGCTTAAGCCAGGAATGTCTGCCAGGTGTTGTCCATTGTTGTACTGTGTATTTTGAATACAGGCCAGGCTGTGACCATCTGCACTCAATCCTACAAACTCAATAGCTGGTACTTAAGAAACAGAATGGATTAAGGCATATCTATTATATCTATTATTGTTTTCCCTGCATTTATGTTTTTTGTGAGCATCTGCCACATGCTCTTTTCTCAGAAGAATTTTTCATGACATAGTTGCGTTGCGGACCAAAAACAACAGCAAAAAATAAATTACACATCAACATGTAGACCCCCTAGTTCAAGGCATAAGTAAGTTAAGAGCTTGATTGAACTGAAATTTAAAAAAGCAAACAATAATTGTTTTCAGGACTTTGCATGATTCCATGGAAGTGCAGTTAATTTGACCAACATGTGGTTGGTGTATTTTCTGTTAAAGGTAGTTACTCAAAAAATAATAATCTTTGTCATTTTTTTCTTGGGCATTCCAATAAGGTGGCCATCATGTGTTTTCTTTTATGGACAACTAGAGACACTTTGTTTTTTTGGCTTCTTGACCTAAAAGTGAGGATTTCAGGGGCCTCATATTTCAGCCGTACCCCACTGTGGGCAGTAGTCTGGTGAATGGAGGCATTGAATTATTTCTCCAGCTTATGTCTCAGTGACCTCCTAACATGCTTAACTTGCTTCAGAAAAATGAAAAACATAAAAATGTCATCATATTAGGTTGTGAACTTTTTGAGTGGTCAGTTTTTTCTCTGGAGTATAATGTTAACAGGCATGTTTTTGTTCTTTTGGCTTTGTGTTTGATCATTTCTTTTTAATTAGCTTCCAATAAGTGTTATCGTTCCTTCAAAGGGGTAGCTGGGCCGAGATGGTGTAGAGGCAGGGCAGCTGACTCGGGACCCGAAGGTCCTGGGTTCGATCCCCAGTCATTGCACATCTTGAGGTGCCTCTGAGTAGGACACCCCATCCCCGGTTGCTCCCCAGGCACCCTCAACAGAGAGCCAATTTTGCCATTGTATGGGAACATACAATGATAATATATACACATTATTATTTATGTTTTTATTATCTTGATGATTGTGGCTAAACCATAGTAATAGTCAGAAATTATAGTGTAATGACATTACAAGGCTAAGGTAATCTTTTTTATGGGTGGGGTTCCTTCACTACCAGGCAGTGATGTGTGGCTTTTACTTAAACACACAGAGAATTTTTTTTTTTTATTATGGCAGTTTTTGTATATGAAGTGCTTTTGTTGTGTCACATTTTGACAGCTATTGGGGCTCAGTATCTTGCTGAATGTCAGACCCCTATTGTCTGACTGAAGGATGGCATTGCCAGTGTTAGTTTTTAGTTATTAATATTGATAAAGCCAGACATAGCTTCAAACCTGTTTTTAAATTTTATGCTTTAAGGCTTTTTTACATTGTCAAAAGGTTAAATGAAATACCTTGTTTCTTTGCTTTCATTCACATCTGATTCATTTGTCAACAATCAGTCAGTACTGTATAATTTTCTTACAAAACTCAGTCAAGCGTGTAGAATTGTTTGGAACTCATTAATGTTAGTCCTTTTCCAGTTGTGTCTTACAGATGTCTGAATGAGATTATCTGTGCTAAAGAAAAATTGCAGTTTTTCTTTTCTATGCTACACTGGTCACCATGATACAATGAACAAATCTGAATGAATCACAATTTCTCCATAAACTCAGCAAGTTTTATGATATTGCTATTTATCTTGTGAACAAATTTATGTCTGTTGTTTAAGTCTACTTAAGGTTCATTTTTTTAATTTTTTACAACAGTTTTACGTATAGAATTTCTCCTGTACACGGTTCTTTGCTTGACTTGTTTTCACATAAACATGAGCCTTGGCTGTTAATGTCCTATTATTTTCCCAGATTATTCTTTTTTCCTAGTAGATTTTTGTTCCAATGATAGTCTGTTGTGTACCAGTGGAGAGCCTAGACAGTATAAAGATTCACCTTGAATCACTACCTTTTCCCCCTGGAATATTATCGATTGCAATTGAACAGGCCTGCACATGAACAGTTATTTAGGTGGAAATACCTAACCAAGGTCAGACTAACCTCCTATTTTCATTCTATATATAGTATCAGCAGTTGCTGGATAACCATCATATATATATATATATACAGTATATATATATATATATAGTACCTTTTGTCCAGTGTTCCAGTAGCTGCCAACCTCCGCCCATAAAAATAATTCTGTAAAATTGCAAATATTTTCAGAAACTTTCTGTATAGCTCATGAAATTACAGATAGCCCACTTGTATCTCATTCAGCTATAGCTGAGGTTTTTTTATTGGCTTGGCCCTCTTCTTTTTTTTCCCTGTATTTACTCCCGCTAGGCTCTATTCTTCAGAAACATGGTATTGCTTTCTATTTTTATGCTGATGACATCCAGATTTATGTTCCATTAAAACATGAAAAGCAATACAGTACTCAACTCCTGCAATATATTGCAGAAGTCAGAGCATGGATGTTGATGATTTTTTTTTTTTTTTTTACATTTAAATGAGCAAAATATCGAGGTCTTGTTGTTTAAGCCCAGTGATGGTTCCATATTCTGTGCTGAACTGGGTCTTTTAACACAACATTTGACTCAGACAGCAACTAACCTGGGTATTAGGCTGAAAAATGAATTTAAACTCAATGCACAGATTAAATCAATGCTCAAATCCAGCTTTTGTCACCTGCAACAACTGGCCAAGGTCAAACCGTTTACAGTAGTCCCTTGTTTATCGCTCAGGATCCTTACCCTGAAGCCCCACAATGTAAAAAACTGTGAAGTAGGAGTAGTAGTAAGTAACAGTTTATTTTAGTGTTATGATCTCAGCTCTCTGCCTCCTCTTTGCCACGGCTGCACTTTGCACTCTCGGCCACGCCCACTTCTCCGCAGCAGAACGAAAATCACGGAGGAGGAGCTGCAGGAGGACATTTCTCCTGCAGTGTGGGCTGCACAGGGGTGCAGCCGGTACTAAATAATTTAAAAATAATTAATTCAAAATAAAAATTCCGTGCCTATCGTGCGGCTCATCCATCAATGAGCCAATTGTGTGTCATGTCCAATCTTATTTTGCAAAACCGCGATAGAGCGAGTCCGTGAAAAACGAGCCGCGAAGTAGCGAGGGACTACTGTATTTCACAGCATCATTTTGAGATTTTAATCCATGCTTTGTTTACATCTCGTTTAGACTAATTAATGCTCTCTTATTCCGGGCTGAGTCATTACTGACTCGACTTCAGCTGGTTCAGAATGTTGCTGCTCGCCTTTTAACTGGTACCAGAAAACGAGAGCACATCATACCTGTCTTAGAATTACTGCAATGGCTCCTAGTTCACTTCCGGATTGATTTTAAGGTTATTTTATTTGTTTTAAAAAGTTTTTATGGTCTCTCACCCCACAGTATATGTCCAACTTGCTCCAGCTGTACGTTCCCTCACACTCTCTCAGGTCGGCAGATCCTGTTGGGCATTCCAAAAATCAAAGGGAAGGCTGAGAGGTGACCAAGCGTTTTCAGTCGCTGCCCCTACACTGTGGACCGCTGCCTTTTCACATCAGACTGGCCGACTCACTTCCTGTTTTTAAACAACCTCTTAAAACACTTTTTTTCTCTTTGGCTTTTCACTCAGCTTATGTTGGATTTTAATGTATTTTTATAGGTTTTATTCTGTGTTTTATTTGGATTTTAACGGTTCATTGTTTTTTACAATTTCAACTGATTTTGTTTTGTGTTATTGCTGTACACCACTTTGATTAATAGTATTTTTTTTAATTTGCTTTATAAATAAAATTGTTCTATATTGTATTTCAACTCCTTTGTCAAATTTACAAACTATGTTTAGTTCCCTGGTATTGAACCCGATTTATGATTCAATTTAAAAGTGCTTCATGTTCTCCCTCAATGCTATTGAGTTTATCAGTTCTAAGGCATCTTTGTCTTGCAAAAAAACTTTTTAAAATACCTGGTTTGTATGCTGATTCAGTACGGAACCATTTAGCTTTACAATCCAGTGTGTTTAAGGTACATTCAAATTAAAACACATATTTTAAGTGTTCAAATAAAACTGGTAATTATTAAACAATAAAATAATGGGATCCACCATGATAGGACTGTTTGTTGCATGCCAGGTTTTTACTTGAGAAGAACGTTATGTGGGCCTTTCCATCTGGATGCATTTAGACTGCTTCTGCTTGGAGCTGGAAGCCAGATGGCTTCAGTGGAGGGACAATGAAATCTCCTGTGTCTACGGTAGAGAACACTCCTATTCTGATTTGTCTTCAGATAAAAACACATCTGGACATCTTTGGTATCGATGTGTGGTGGAGAACTTGCTGCTTTTGTTCTTTTATTGTTTAAAAGATTTTTAATTCACAACAGATAACAAAAGCTCTAATGGAAAGGACGAATATACAACATAATTATGTGATATCGTCATTGTTTTTTAGGAAGTTGTGTTTATTGGAGACCGTTGGGTAGTTATGTAATTGACCATTGAAACAATGCCCTTCATCATCCTACGTGAGAGTCAAGGAGACGACTGCTTGTTTACTAAAGTCACTTTACTTTGTGCAGTCACACTTTGTTTAGTTTGATTTCCCCAAAGTCAAGTCTTGCATTTTATTTACATAAGTGGCATTTATAAATTGCAAAGTGCTTACACGTGTCCCAAACAGGCACGATCATCCTTGTATGATCCAGGATTCAAAACTTAAGTTGTGTTAATATGGGCCAGTAGCTTTGATTTAGTGATAAAATATTCTCAGAGTTTTTAATACACATGAATTATATAAAGGGCTGCTACCTTTGCCACCAGTATAGATCCAAATTGCCATGTCATTGAGAAGTGCTAGATATCTCCATCTTCTACTGCTTATTCGTAGTCAGGTTGCAGAGAGAAGCCCAGACATCCCTCTCCCCAGTGACAATTTCTAGCTCTGCCTGGGAGACTTTGAGGCATTTGCAGAGACAAAATATTTCCTGGGGCCTCTTACCAGTGGGACATGCCCAAAAGAGGTGTCCAGAAGACATCCTAATACATCAACCACCTCACTTTCGTTGCAAATGAGCAGTGGCTCTTCTCCGAGCTCCCCTGGATGACTCAGATCCTCACCCTATCTCTAAGGCTGAGTCTGGCCACCCTGCGACGGAAGCTCATTTTGGCCACTTGTATCCGGGATCTCGTTCTTTCAGTCACGATCCAAACCTCATGACCATAGGTGTGGGTTGGATTAGCATTCATTATTCAAATCTCTCAGCAGTGGGGACGTCAGTGTACTACTTGTATTTAATTTAGTTTAATTTCATTTAATTTCATCTTTACAAGACCCTTGGAATTTTTTTTAGCCAGTCCTGATTGTGCCTTTGTTCTGTTTGAGTAAATGTTAAATTCAATACAGGATCCATCCATCCATCCATCCATTTTTTTTTTTTTTTTACCAGCTGCTTCTTTCCAGGTCATGAGGAACTAGTACCTATCTACTGTATGTTAGAGGCAGGGTACACCTGAACAGGTCGCAAATACTACCCACCTTGTTGATATTCATGTTAAGATTTTCATGTATCGGTACCCTGCATTTTGTCCACCTTTTAAAACCATGATTTCTCTAAATAGTCTTCCAGGATTTGTCTTATAGTAAACTAATAGTATGCTGTTGTTTTTTTTGGTAAATTTTCAGCATCAACAATAAACTTCAGCAGCCCGAGGCGGCATCAGGAGTGCTGGAATATGCAATGAAGCATTTTGGTGAATTGGTAAGTTTTTTTTTTTTTTATCCTACCATAAAAGTCCTGATTTCGAATTTTTTTATTTATTTATATTTTTTTTGGGGGGGGGGGATTTTCCTGAATAATGTACAGTAGTCCCTCGCTACTTCACGGCTCGTTTATCACGGACTCGCTCTATCATGGTTTTTCAAAATAAGATTGGGCATGACACACAATTGGCTGATTGATGGATGAGCCGCACAATCGGCATGGAATTTTTATTCAAAATAAATTATTTTAAATGACTAGCACTTGCTGCACATTTGTGCAGCCCTTACAACAGGGTAAACTTCCTCCTGCAGCTGATCAGCTGTTCACCATGCGAGCGGAGAAGTGGGCGTGGCCAAGAGCGCTTGCAGGTGGCAAAGAGCAGAGGAGGCAGGGGGCTGAAATCATGACATGTTGTGCTTTTTTTTTTCCAGAGCGTTTAGAGTTTAGAAACATTGTTTAGAATATTGCAAGAGTGTGGGAAGGGTTTAAAACGCCTTACTATATACAGGTGGTCCCCGGTTTCCGGCTG
>JARVGQ010000116.1:30605192-30619216 GCA_031762355.1 Hypsolebias martinsi | reverse complement strand
GACGTCACTGGGGAGGCAGGCTGTAAGTCCGAAATGCTGTAAGTCGGGGAGGCTGTAAGTCGAGGACTACCTGTATTTATTTATGTCTCTTCATAATTTCGATGGACATGTAATGTGAAAAAATGGTGGGTGTTGGACTTTAAGTGGCACATGGGTGACAGAATTGTTCATGTAGATGTTTAAAGTTACTGCCTTTTACATTAAGGTTTTTGTTGTAAAGCATAGTCCAAAGCGGCCATGATAGCCTGCTTGTTTAGGTTCATCATTAGTCAATATAACATCTGTATGAAAAAAATGTATTAATCATCACCTACTTTCTCTATTTGCTTTTCCGTAATGTGACTATTTCTGTAGGACACTGGGACAGCATGGAGGAGTACACTTGTATGATCCCAAGAGATACCCATGATGGTGCCTTTTATAGAGCAGTTCTAGCTCTGCATCAGGACCTCTTCTCATTGGCCCAGCAGGTGTGTGACATCATTAATCATCACTGTAAACCAATGGACAAAATGTACATGTAAAGTTAATACTCTTGGAATTTTTTTCACATAAACATGCTTTTTGGAAATTAATCTGATCTTATAGCTTCTGGAATTTTACTTACCGGTAATCTTTATTATTGTTATTATTAGTTCTTACTGCTGCTCCAGACATGACTGAATTCCCTTCACTGCTTTTGGCTTCTTCTTATTAGTAGTAATAGAAATGTACCAGGCTTGTTTGCTTTGATATTTTCATTCATTATTAATTATTTTTTCAATTTTATTTGTTTGCTTTTGTACAAGGTACCTTTTTTGGTGTTTAAATTTAATGTAGCTGCGAAAATCGTAAATCATCACAGCCTTTGGCTGTTCTGTTATTCTTCCTGTCTGCCTTTTGAAGGTCTGATGCAGGTTGGGGGGATGTTTTTCTCATTTGATGACGACTGGGGGTTCATAGATGAGCTCATGGTCCCTGAAGCTGGATTTGTTCAAGCTGGATGCCAGCACATTAAACACACACGCTTCAGCGCCAGACAACAGTAAACACTTGCTTGTCCAATTGCTCTGTGCTCATCCTTTCAGTCCTCTTTTTACTATTAAGCCCTGGGGACCTGCTTTCTGAGCCCCCTCTTCTCATCACCGTCATGCTCCCCCTTCTAATTTAAAGATTTGATCCAGGTGTGGCTTATAGCTTCTGCTGAATGCAAAGAGCAGGCTTTTGACTTTTTGCAGACAGTGACCGACTCACAATGAATGAGAAGGAATTAGAAGCAGATTGAGCGAGGATTAGAACATAAATGTCAGCATGAGCTCAGTCTAGTTTTCCGGATCTGGTTGGTAATCCTTGCACTAAAGTCCTCTTGACTCTGTAGGCTTTTTCCTTCCCTTTAAACTCCCAACAACCAAACGTGGTCTATAATTTATGAGATGTGTTTGTGTCAAATGTCCTAAGTGGTTTTATTTTAAAACCTTACTGATTAACCTCAGGTTAGGACTTGGGTCATGCCTTTTTCTTAGTAAGCTTTAGGCTGTGCCAGTATTCACAGTACATTTTGTCTTTCACTGTTTGTTTCAAACTGGTGTTCTGCTTTTGACCTGACACCATGCTTCTGTTTTGTTTCTTGTTCCATTTGAAAGTTTTGGCCCAAACCAGTAACAAGCTTGTCTTCATGCCGCTCTGTAATAATTAAGTTACATCACAGGATCTAAATCTTGGTAAATAGATACGACCTTTACATAAGAGTTTAGAAGATTTGGTTAGTTGTTGTTTTGTGCTGCCAGAAGCCAGACGCTGCATTTATCAGGAGTCGTCTGGACTGCACATTTCCAGTAAGGCCCTTGAACAGTAATTCATGAGTAAACAGGATTGAAACTGTGGAGAGACTATAAAGCAACCTCATTGTCACCTCGTATCAACCACCCTCCCCAAACACCACCTCTTGCTATGCAAGCCTCAGGAGGTGTTTTGGCATGCCATCCATCCTTTCCAGGCCTGTGAAAAAAAAAATAATTGGTGGGAGTCAGTTTGAAACAGCTGTGTCCTGGCCTTGGAGAGCTTCCTTCGTTATTCTCTCTCTCTCTCTCTCTTTCCCATCCCACTAATAACAGTTCTCAAAACGTTGGTCAAAGAAGAGATTGCCAGTTTTTCTGCTGCAATATTTGTGTCCTCGTTTGTCCTTTTTGTCAACCTTTTCTCTCAGTTTCTGTTTTTCCACTCTTCGGGGTACTCAAAGGTGATGGAAGGACTCCAGTGTTCATAAATTAGAGAGGCGAAGTTAGGAACAGTCAGAAAGATGGAATCTTATTAATGAGTCAATAGCACACAGTAATGCCCCAAAACAGGAAGACACTAAAACGATTTGAGGGGTGAATACATCTGACTGTTGGCTGGTCATAATGATTTTAGAGTCTGCAATGCTGGCAAGCGCTAAAACTTCCAGCTCCAATTATGAATTCTCATTAGTCACCTTACACTTTCTCTTTATTTCCTTTAGTGCTCGTACATATTCTGCTGTTTTCTAAAGTTTATTTGACACCTGAAACTCAGGTTACATAACCTCTGCACTGTTTCTCTCAACACTTTTTTTTACCTCTCCTCATAAAACATTTGGCACACAGCAGAGTATCAAATCATTGTTGCGATTAAAGAAGCCATTCTAGTTCTAGTTTCACTAACACATCACTATTAGCAGCTTTTAAGTTAGAAGATTGCGACACGCCTTCCATTATTTGTACAAAGTGTTTTGTTTCCTGGCAAATGTTCAGGCTCAGAATATCCTAAAGAAAACCTATTTCAGGGTCTATGATGTATGATTGTACACTCTGGAGTTATTCTAACTTGACTACAATAATGCAACTAAAACTGAGCAAAAATAAATAAATAAAACGTATCAAATTGATTTCTACAGCTGACAAAATTTAACAGGCTCAGAAAATAAAATAGCAGATCAGAGCACCGTTTAATTAAAATATACATAAATCAGACTTGAAATTAAAATATGGCCATTTAAATGTATTATTTTATTTAAAGTTTATAATTAGCATATTTTTCTGTTTTGAATATAGTGTATTGACAAAGCAAGAGACCTTCTGGATGCTGAGCTGACAGCCATGGCTGGAGAGAGTTACAGCCGAGCATATGGGGTACGTATTACTTTGATACATCAGGAAGAGGGAAAACATTAATGTTTTGCTTAAACATACCTGCATTTTCCGGCGTATAAGTCACTCCGGAGTATAAGTCACATCAGTCCAAAAAGCATCATGAAGAGGAAAAACACATATAAGTCTCTTCGGCGTATAAGTTGCATTTATTATGCGTTTACTTAATGGTCAAAACAGCTTCGTTTCACCTGGGTGTCGCAGCGCCATCCATCCATCCATTGTGGCTGGAGCCTCTAGCTCTCCAGCGTTCCTCCGCCTGCGCCAGCTGAGTGAAGCGAGCGTTCAAATTTAACAAGATTAACACTTAAAGATAATCATTTGTTTGCGCGACATTATAGCAAAGGTGTCTCGGCTTAATTTTTCCTTAATAAATGCACTTTAATGGTCAAAACAGCTTAATTTTGCCTGCGCTGCGCCATCCATCCATCCTGCCATCCATCCATCGTGGCTGGAGCTGCTAGCTCTCCAGTATTCCTCCGCCTGCACCAGCTGAGTGAAGCGAGCGCGCACGGGAGGACTTGCTGTTGCAGTTCTTAGAAATTTAAAGCATCAGTCAAAAATTGCGTTATTAATATGGAAAAGAAACATATATAAGCCGCTTGGGCGTACAAGTCGCAGGACTGACAAATCTATGCAAAAACCCTGCAACTTATACGCCGGAAAATACGGTACTTGTTCTCCTAGCTTTCGTGTATTGTCAGATTATTGCACAGCAAAAAAAATATTGTTAAAGCAATTATTTAACATTTTAGTCTGATTTTTTTAGAAGGTAAAATAATGTCTGGTTCTCTAATGAATATTATTTTGACATTGTTTTTATAAGAACTAACTAAACCTAGTACAAGTTGATGTAAATAGTGTGGTTGAAAATAATGTATGCTGACTTTAGATTCACCTTAGATAGAATATAAACAAGTCCCTGGTCATGAGGAATATGTATTTTGTGTCTGAAATCACATAACTGAGTTCATTGTTTGCTGGATGTGCTAATTGTATATACTAATTAAAAATATTTACATCTTAACCATCCTGTCACACAGCCCAGATATGACCTGTGACTAATCTGAACATTATTAATGCTATAACTATTATAACGAGTGTGTGGATGTGTGTGTTTTTGGTTCTCAGGCCATGGTGTCCTGCCAAATGCTGTCCGAGCTCGAGGAAGTAATCCAATATAAGCTGGTGCCAGAGAGGAGAGACATCATCAGGGAGACGTGGTGGGAGAGGCTTCAGGTAACTGCAGCACATGAAGTATGGGCACGTAGATACTCACGTGTGCAGACTTTTATGCAATGTGAAGCAGATGTTGGAAAAGCTACTGTTACTAATGAAAAACATCCATTGCACAGGCACGTTGAGACACACTCGCCAATATCTCCAGGTCTGAACCTCCTGTAATCTCTCCTTTTTTATTGTTCCCAAAGGAAACTTCTAAATGTTTTATCTGAATTGTCAGTAAAACTATTCCAATGATATCAGTAGTTTATTAAATTTTAGCTGTTAATACACAATACATGTCACGTACATGTAACACATTCCCAAAGCTACAGCGTAGAAGCTAGTCATGTTTTTATCTTTGTCTGTGTATGCCATCACTGCAAAATGTGAA
This sequence comes from Hypsolebias martinsi, assembly GCA_031762355.1. NCBI lineage: Eukaryota > Metazoa > Chordata > Actinopteri > Cyprinodontiformes > Rivulidae > Hypsolebias > Hypsolebias martinsi. Next base: position 30,614,455 of record JARVGQ010000116.1, on the reverse strand, counting down.
CCCGATGACACCCATCATAGCAGGAAACTATCACATACTGTATGCGGATGTGTGTACTTTTGCAAGTGTTCAGTTGTCTGTCTGCCTTTCTTTCTGTATGTGTGAACAGATTATTTCAGTACAGAAGCACCACAGACATCAAATGGTTCATAAAGAGGCTTTATACATGTGTAACTGAAGCACAAATAAAATTACAATTACATCATGAGTGAGGTCCTACCTGTATTTACTGACATTAGCCTGATGTTCATGTTTTTAGTGTGTAACAGCCTATATATATATCTGTGAATGCCTTTCAAATAAAGATGTATGGGGCTGCAGAGCAAATAAATTTTCAGTTCAGACTGTAATATAGGTTTTATGTAGTTTTAAGGTAATTTGTTATTTATGATTTGGAGCGTAAAAAACATATATAAGTATCAGGTAAAACACATTTGTATAGTTATAATAAATCATGTTATTTCCCACTCCCCTGTACGTTTGCCCAGAAGTGCAAATTATACCGCAAGGATTATGTTGCATCAGACTTTTACTACTGTTTTGTCTGTGATTCCTACCTCTGCAGCACTTTCTTATATTTGAGCTAAGAGAATATTAAATAAAAGAGTACCATATTTTCCTGACTATAAGGGGCATTGCTTTATAAGGTGCAATATCAATGAACGGGTCTGTTTTTATACATAAGGTGCACCGGATTATAAGGCGCATTAAGCAAAACAAAACAGGTAAGTCAAATTTTATTCAACTTATTCACAATAACCACATAACATCAATTTGAGGTCAGCAAGCACAACCAGAATTAATACATATGGCACACCTGATTATAAGGCTTTGAGAAAATTAAAGGATTTTAAGTATGCCTTATAGTTCAAAAATGGCAACTAGTTAGTTAATTAATGATCTTTACATACGTATGTATTATACTTGTAGCACCCAATTAGTTTTTTATACTGTTACACTGGTAAACAGGCTAGAACACAAAAGACTAGATTCATCTACCTGAGCTGGAGAACAGTAATTAATGACACAGAGACTGAAATAGTTTTCTGATTGTACTGTGTATTAGAATAAATGAAAAAGCAATAATAAAAATGTGTAAAATAAATAACCAACAAAAATAAACCAAATTCCACAAAGTATATACAAAGTGCTGCAGCAGTTATTGTCCTTAAGTGCTCTTAAATACAATTGCAAGAGACAGAACTCAAAATCAATGTACCTGGTAAGCCCTTGTCAGAGAAAAAATAAGGAAAAGTCCATCATCAGCCGTGCCAACAATCCATGTCTTTGACACAACTAACTTTCCCCAAGTATGAGTTTGTAGAGTTTAGAATGTTCATGGCGTTTTTAAGAGTTCATATGAGTTAAAGCAAGAGGAAACGTGATCTGAAGACTCCAGTGTGTTGGAAGCTTTTTTTTTTTATGAGGGCAAAGCTAGTTTAAGGAGATGGGACCTTAGGTTGTATCAGCCTCCTACCAGACCATAGGATGAGTTCAATTGTAGGCTGAGATTTTGTACCCCCAGCTGTGCAGTTGGTTAGCTTGCCATCCACAAACCTCCAAGTTGACTGACATGGTTTGAGGAAATCCAAGTTCATTCAAGTCCATCCAAGTCTGCCTGGCCTGTATTAGACAAACACGACTTATAAGGTTCTATAAATCAAGCAAATAGCAAATCCTAACTTTAATAAAAGCTTGACCATGTGTACGCATATCACCATAAATCCAAAATGAAACTAAACTATCCCAAATTCCAAATAAATACATTATTAATATTTACAATGGAATACTACTGTTCAGTGTTTGCACACCGAACAAAGCAACAAATAAACCATAATTGGCATACAATGCATTAAAAACAGCATTGGGTCTGCTAAAAGCTAAGCACTAGCAGCTAATGCTAAAACAAACAATTCAGACTCAAAGATTCCAAGATAATTTCACACTTAAACATAATAAAAATGTCCCTCTGTGTGTTGGTTGTCCGATCTAAAGGTTTTACATCTATACATTTAGTCAAATAATACAGGAAAAACACGTTAAAGACCAAAATAACCAATTGTTTGCAAAACCAAACCTGGTAGTAGCCATCAACCTGCTTCCCCCGGCCATCTGATTGAGAGGAAGTCGGTGCAGTTTCTACCTTTCCTCCATGGCCACAACTGGTTAAAGGCAATCACATGACTTATGTGAGGGGTGAAACTTCTCTGTGAGCACATGCACGGGGTATTCACAGACAGCAGAAAGTGGGAATTTAAAGAACACACAGGTGTATGGAAAGAAAAATAGCTATATATAGTTTTTACCCTGGGCTACATACTGTTCTACCTCAGATGTTTTGTTTTCTACCATGTGAACTTATCATTATGTACTGTAGCATAAAAAACAGTAACATGTAGAAGAATAGTAGACATATATTACAAGTAAAACTCCTACTCACATTTTTATATTTCTAGTTTAACAATTAGACATTTTTCTTGTTAAGGCAGAATGAAAAGAGTCTTTTGTTTTTATTTTTGCGTCAGGGTTGTCAGCGTATTGTAGAAGATTGGCAGAGAATCTTGATGGTCCGATCCCTGGTTATCAACCCCCACGAGGACATGAGGACTTGGTTAAAGTACGCCAGCCTTTGTGGGAAGAGCGGACGCCTAGTGAGTACATCAACACAATTGTCTGAAACTTTTTTAATATTCTTCCAGTTATTGTTATATAATATTCTGTGGAAATAAACTGCAGCTTTGTTTGACAAGTGCATAAATTTAAGCTCTGAGAATGTTAAACGTTGCCATAAATTCCACTTCATTTCAGCTACTTTGAAGCTGCCACTAATGAAAGCTGCACAGTATCCCAAAATTACGCTGTTTAAGAAACCTGAAACTACACGTCTATTTAATTAAGTCGTGTACATGTTCTTTTTTTTTTCAACATCACTGTTATTCTAATCAGTTGAATAAGTTAGCAGACAAGCTTGTTGTTTTTAAGCACACACATTTTGAGTGCTAAACGTGCTGGAATTGGGGGTGGGTGGGGAGAAACGTATTATGTTTTCAGTAATTGTGGGAGGAAATGTATTCTTAATGATGAATAAAGGTCTGTATGTGAACGTTTATTTAACGTCATGAAAAATAAACTTTCTTACAGTTCAGCTACTTCTTGTGAAACTTTGCTTCTAACTTCATCCTTCTAGGCTCTTGCCCACAAGACCCTTGTGCTCCTTTTGGGCGTTGACCCCTCCAAGCAACTCGATCACCCGCTGCCTACATCCCACCCACACGTCACATACGCATATATGAAATACATGTGGAAGAGTGCCCGCAAGGTAGGAAGCTGAACTTTTCTGCTACGTTGTTTATAGTTGGTTTTGTATAATGCATGTGCCTAAAAAATGACTGCTGTATATCATTTCAGTGTAGAATCATATTTATTTACTTTAAGTCAAATAATCAAGTTTGGGTCTGATTGTTAGTGAAGAACCTACAGATAAACCCAGATGTAAACCTGGAACACAACTCAGATTTATTACAAGTTTAAACTGCATTTTGTTTGTTTATTGTGTGAATGTTTATGAAGCATTCACGCAGTTGTGATCCATTTTTCTTCCATATGTTATTCAGCATCTTTCTCGTTCCATAATTTTTGTGCTATTTCAACAAATCATAAATCAAAATGTTCAGCTCTCTCAGGAGAAGGTTGCTATGATGTTTGGTATCGGTGCAACTTTAGCTTTTTGAAACATTTAGCCTTTTCTGCCATTTTATTATTCCTCTTAGAAAACGAGCTCATTTTACATCCTTCAAATCTTTAGCTTTGTTTACATTTTACTGCTCCTTTCACATTTTGTTCTGTTCAGCTTCTTTCATCTTCCTTGTGCAAAATGAAACTTTTTTCAGCTGATTTCACCTAATTTCAGCTGTTTTTCAGCTGTTTTTTTTTTTTTTTTTTTTTTTTTTTTTTTTTTGGCTCCTTTTAGAGTTTTTTTGCTAACTACAACATTTTTTTGTGCTTCTTTTAACCTCTGTCTGTTAATTTCAGCAGGTTATGCTCCTTTCAGCTTTTCTGCAAGTTTCAGCTTTTTCTGCCACTTCAGCCACTATTTAGTTGTTTTTATGCTAATGTTAGCGTTTTGGCTAATTCCACATTTTCTGTACTAATTTCAACTTTTTTCAACCTAATTCAGCAAAAATGTGCTCTCTCTACTTCCATTGGGTAATTTTAGCTTCTTTCTGCCATTTTAGCTACTTTTCAGCTATTTTTTGCTAATCTTATCTTTTTTCAGATAACTTCATCTGTTTGTGCTCATTTCTGTACTGAGATTGTTGTTCCTTTTCAGCTAACTTTTTAGCATTTTTAGCTAATGTCAACTGTTTTCAGGTAAATTGAGAATTTTGTGGTAATTTTTGCTACTTTCAGCCAAATTAACTTCTTTATGCTAATTTCTACTTGTTACGCTCCTTTCAGCTTTTTTCTGCTAGTTTCAGCTTTTTCTGCTCTTTCAGGTATTATTTAGCTATTTTGATGCTACTTTTCAGACAATTTTTTTTTGCTACTTTCAACTTTTTTCAGATAATATCCACTTTTTTGTGTTCAATTTTGCTTCTTCAAGCCTAATTGGGCAAACATGTTTCTTCTGCTTTCTTCTACTGATTTAAGGTTTTTCTAACTTTTCAGCTGCCTTTTTTAAAGCATTTTTTAGCAAAATTCAGCTGTTTTCAGATAAATTTGTTTTTCATGTTAATTTCTGCTACTTTCAGTCTGCGCTAATTAACCTCTTTATGCTAATTTCAGCTTGTTATGCTCCTTTCAGCTTTTTTTCTGTTAATTTCAGCTTTTTCTTTCAGGTATTATTTAGCTCTTTTGATATTATTGTTTAACTTTTTCAGCTAATTCCACTTTTTATTTATTTATTTATTTTTAGCTAATTTCAGTTCTTTCTGCATCCTTCTGGTAATTTAAGCTTCTTTTTGCCTTTTCAGCTATTTTTCGGGTTTTTTTGTTGTTGCTAATTTAAGCTTTTTTTAGCTAATTTCCTAAATTTTGTGCTCATTTCTGCTTATTTAAACCTAATTCTGCAAATATGTTTTCTTTCTGCTTTTTTCTGCTAATTTGGGCTTGTTCTTCCATTCCAGCTACATTTCAGAATTTTTTTTAGCTAATTTCAGGTGTTTTTCAGCAAAGTTCTTCTGCAATAAGCATTCACACTGCATTTTTACAGGAAATGCCTTTTCTCTAGTTTCATTTGTCCACTTTTATTTAGCTCTTGTTGTTCTTGATATATTATTCCTTCAGTTCTGAGTTGTCCCCACATTACTCAAGACAGGTAGTACTTTCAGAAAATCCAGGTCTAAACTAAACTGTATAAACAATTACAGTGATCACTGGCTTCTACAGTAATTTATTATTTCCCATAATAGTCAGTTGGGCCAAGTCTGAGGTGATTTTATCCTCCTCGTGACCAGGAAACCTTTTCCTAACAGATTCAGAACACAAATTAAAAGTGAGGATTCCACTGCATTACGGATTAAGTCAATAAACATTTGCAAACCGTTTGCTTGATTTGTCAAACCTTGAGGGGAGAAAAGCTTTGCTCTAATGACTTGGTTAACTTATGAATGAGATCAGGTTTTGTTTGCAATGATATTTTAAAGAAAAAATGAAGATGTGAGTAAAACTAATACAGTGCAAATATATTTTCTGATGGAAAAAAAAAATCACAGTTCAGTTATGTTTTTAATACATGTATTCTGGCTGGATGCAGATTTCAGCCTCTTAACATTTAGAGTTTTCCGTCATATTTTTTGTTTAGATTTTTTTGTGTGGCAAAAAAGCAGCCAGTTTTGAAACCATACTCTTTAACCACTGAGCCACATTGTTGTGGAGTGTGGTGGAGTATTGTTGTTTTTTTTTTCTGCAATGAACAAGTCAAGACAAACCTTCCCTGAAAAAAAAGTTGTCTTCATGGCAACATATTATTATGAACATGTTTACCTTATGTAATTTTAAGCCTTTGCACTTTTTCCTTTAGAAGTTGGTTAGATGAACCATTCTGTCAACAATGTTTGAAGTCAAAGTGGTAACTGAAGGCATCAGTGGGTGAAGCCATTGTGGAATGTTTGATAAAAGTTATTTTTCATGTAGAAAAGGTTTTTTTTTTTTTTTTTGGTTCAGTACCATTAACACGGTACAACAAGCGATGATCGCATTGTTTGTTTCAGAGCAGTTCAAGCAGCTCTGTTCATTGTCATTTGTCTGCCAAAATAACACCCACACCCATTTACATGGAGTTCACACACAAACACATACACACAGTTATTGCCAGGCCCTGAGTAGTGTTTGTGCCTTGAGATCGACCGCAAGTCTCAGTAGGGGACTTGGGAACATGTGAGCAGAACCACTGCGGTTGCAGAGACCAGCTGTGCTGCACAGCTGACAAATCAAAAGGGATGTAAAATGCACATTTCCAGAATGAAAATAAAAACACATATTTGCTGTTGCCAGTGTTTTAAGCATCGTAGCTTTGCCACTGATTACACTGATCGTACAGGCCATGACCTCAGTATTTCAAGACAAAAACAACTTTGTTCCACCTTCTACTAAATGTATTTCATTAGTATTTATCTTTTCCCCTTGGTATTAAGTTGAGAAATCTAATTTCAGCAAATAATATACATAACAAATATTCATTTAGATTAAAAACACATGTACTGTATATTCAACGTTTACAAAAAGTTGTGATGACAGAATAGTTGGCAAGTTGAAAATGAAGAACCAAACGTTAAACACAAGTGAGCCAGTTTAATATCTGTTCACTGATTTCATAATGATCTAAACCAGTTGACAACTCCTTACTTGATGTTGGTAATTGTTTGTTTTCCATCAGATTGATGCCTTCCAGCACATGCAGCATTTTGTTCAGGGCGTACAGCAGCAAGCCCAACATGCCACTGCAGCCGAAGACCATCAGCACAAACAGGAGCTCCACAAACTTATGGCCAGGTCAGTCATTTCACGTGTCTGTTGAAATACTTACTGAATAATCAACAAGGAAAATAAACTTAGACAGTTTAATAACAAGTTTTTATCATGCTGACTGATGATGCCATAATGGAAAGTTTCACATCCCCAAAAACAATAGAATCTCTTCAAAGCTTTAAAGCAAGTTCCATCAAAGTTCAATCAGGTCGTCTGGATGGTTTCTTTTTGGTTGATACGTTTCATCCTTCATCCAAAGAACTTCATCAGTCCGAGGAGCCACAACAAACTCAGTCCTTCAAGCAGCACACCCACATAGCTGAACAACCAGTTTGCTGGTGATAAGATTGTTTTTGAGGCCCGCCCTCTCCCCCATCGACTCCTCTGAGGCAGCCATAACCAAAGTGGTTCAAAACATCAAAGTTCATGCTCAATAATCCAGGTAGAAAATCCAACAAAGTTCAGTCAGGTCATCTGGATGGTTTCTTTTGTTGTTGTCGTTGAGGCGTTTTGTCCTTCATTCAAAGGACGACTTCAGTCTGAGGAGCCACAACAAACTGAGTCCCACAAGCAGCACATTCCTATAGTGGGGAAAAAAAATAGTTTGCTGGTGATAAGATGGTTCGTCTTTTGGATGAAGGACAAAATATCTCAACAAAAAAAAAGAAACCGTCCAGATGACCTGACTGAACGTTGTTGGATTTTCTACCTGGATTGCTGAGCATGAACTTTGATGTTTAAAGCAAGTTGTTTGTTCGCCCATTTTGACCTCTTTAAATATTAAGGTTGAAAGTTAGCTTCGTTTCTGTGCCGACAGGAGGAGGATTACATTTTAATGAATGTATTCTCCTTGTGTTGTTTTATTTTGGTGGTCATGTAACTTAAAACAGACAGGGGGTGTGACATATCATCAGGTGAAAGCCCAGGTACAGTAAATCATTCTGGAGCCTTATGACCACATGTGCCAGCACATAGTAGTGCGTATCCTCCTCTTCTTAAATCAAGCGTGACTAGACACAAGCAGACAGAGAGGGCATTCTGCTTCTTCCACACGGCGACTCAGGCCTTCTGAGGAATGCGTGTTAGGGAAAACACCTGTGTAATGTCCGTCAGGATGCCTTCACTGCAGGCATTCTCACACGCTTTCATGAATGCAGGTCAGCCGTGTGGTGTGGAGCACATCTGGACCGCTGAGCTAGGCTCACGTTTACACCGATAACTTCACTCTCCCCCCTCAGAATCCTGGTAAAATTCACTGATTGGATTAATAACTCTGGCATCTGTTAAAACAAGCACGCTATTTCATTGGACTCCGTGCTCCTCTCCTGTGTGTTCTGTGAAAACAGAACTTGTTAACAGATTATGGAAAGAGTTTGACAAAAGTGCTTTAAATCCAAACTATACTCTGGCGTGAAGGAGTACTGAAAGGGAGAAACGTAATGGTTCAAGGAAATTTACTGAAGATTCTCTGCAGACATTATTCACGCTGTTGATGGATGAATCCACAAGATGGTGTTTGCTTTTTGTTCGATTTAGTCCAGCAGCATAAATTATACATCCTGGCCCCACCGTGCACATCTAGTTAGACTTCTGCATGTAAGCGTTAGCGTTTGTGGGTGATGGATAGAGCCGAGTTATCCTCAGGGACCTACCGGAGCTCGTTGTGAGCTTAGAGGAATACAAACTTGGACGGGATGATTCAAAATCTCCTAATGCATTCCCCAAACAGCAGATAAAATATAGCTGCTTCACGCTGCATTACTTAAAATCAAATTCAGCAGGATTTCTGTCCTACCATAATATAATTTTCTTTTTTAGGAAACTGCTATTGGTTTTACTAAAAGTCAGAGCTAATCTTTTACACAACGTGACAACAAACAAGTCTCTAAAGTCTGTTTCTCCTTGTCCCAACAGTGAAGTTGTCTTCAAACCTACTAATGAAGCCACTTGAGTTATTTTCCTGCCGTTTTGAACTCTGACCTCATTAAATCTTGAGTTCTATAAAAGTTGTTTTTTAACAAATAAGTGCCTTTTTTTTTCATTATTTACAGAACAGCCTGAAAGCCATGCCGCAATCTTATCTATTAATAATAATTTCTATAAATGTTGTATTTTGGGTCCAACTAAATCTCGTTGGTGGCTCTTTCCCTCCGTGCAGATGTTTCTTGAAGTTGGGGGAGTGGCAGCTCAGTCTGCAGGGCATCAATGAGAGCACCATCCCCAAAGTTCTGCAGTATTACAGCAATTCAACTGAACATGACCGCAACTGGTACAAGGTCAGGCTCTCTTTCCCA
>JARVGQ010000116.1:30590804-30605182 GCA_031762355.1 Hypsolebias martinsi | reverse complement strand
TTTCCCAACTTTAACCTTTCACCTTTGACCTCTCTTTGCTTGCTGTTAAGTTCCAGCTGTGTCAACAAGTCATTCCCCTTACAAGAAAGCATTATCCTCTCCATGCTATAATTTTGCAGGCAGATTAAATGTCTATGTGGCTCCTCTTTGCTTTGGGAGTCTTAAGTAACATTTGTTTATTGGCCATGCCTGTGCTGCACATTACAGATGGCACAGTATCTCTTACACGCTTCCCATCCATCTTCACCAACTTCTTTAATTTAAAACTGTTCTTTAGCTGGTTGCATAACACAGCAAACATCAAACTCTTGATCTTAAATTACAGCCCCATGGAAGATATTTTCCCTGATAAAACCAGAGAATTACATCCTAAACAAATGTGGAAGTTATTTCACATCATTAACTTTTAGGAATCTCGTTTCACCGAGGCCTTTTCTCCACAGGCCTGGCACGCCTGGGCTGTGATGAACTTTGAGGCAGTGCTGCATTACAAACACCAGAACCAGGGCCGCGACGAGAAGAAGAAGCTGCGACACGCCAGCGGTGCCAGTGCTGCCAGTGAGGCCAGCAACAGCGACAGTGAGCTCGACAGTACGGATCACAGTCCTGTGCCGTCGCCAGGCCAAAAAAAGGTCAATGAGGTGGGAGTCAGAGAATCCATAAAGATTATTTGGTTTCTTTGCTCTCGGTGCTTTCAGTTCAGGTTAAAAAATAAATAAAGCTGTTTTGTAGTCATTCATTAAAAGCGTGTGTTGTATGCTGTCTTTCTGCTGGACCTTTCAAAGACTCTGCTCCTGTACACTGTACCTGCTGTTCAAGGATTCTTCCGCTCCATTTCCCTTTCCAGAGGGAATAATCTGCAGGATACACTCAGGTGAGTTAAATGACTATAACACAAACAGGGGGGCCAAACATTATTTACATCAATGCCTTGCTGATAGGCTATGTGAATGCAGGAGGACCTCTAGTGGCTGACTGTATAATTCATGACCATTTAGAGGGAGAGTTCTCAGGTTTATCTTCTTTTGTTTTTTAAATATTTCAGGGTTTTGACTTTGTGGTTTGACTATGGTCATTGGCCGGAGGTGAATGAAGCTTTGGTGGAAGGCATCAAAACCATTCAGATAGACACCTGGCTACAGGTAAGGATCCTGAAGTTAGCCTTGATGTAGAACGGGTGTGATTTGTTACTGTAAGTGAAAGGAAAAAGGTTAAGATGTGGTAATATATAACCCACAAAAAACAAAACAAAACATGGCTTTAAAGAAATTCTTTGTGTTTTTCTTTGCAGGTAATCCCTCAGCTCATAGCTCGTATCGATACCCCTCGAGCTCTGGTTGGTCGTCTCATCCACCAGCTGCTAACAGACATTGGGCGGTATCATCCACAGGTACCAATATTTTTACTGTCCCAGATTTTTCATTCAACATAATAAAACAGAACCCAGACTAAACCCTAATACCATTCCATGTCCACCTCCAGGCTTTAATCTACCCGCTGACTGTGGCATCCAAGTCCACCACCACCGCCCGACATAATGCTGCTAACAAGATCCTGAAGAACATGTGTGAACACTGCAACACCCTGGTTCAACAAGCTATGATGGTAGGTAGATTTAAACAACCACATTTATTAAGCCAAATAAACTCATAATAATCTTTAATCCTAAAAAATGTCTGTCTTTTTCCTATGTTTAGATGATTCAGTTGATCTAAAGTTTGTATTGTTACATGCATTTTCAATTATTCAAAAGAGAAGTGAAGGTAAAAAGTTTCTGCATTGGGGTTTTGTCTGAATCAAAAGGTTTGAAATGACTTCTCCACTGACATGATGTTTGCTGTAATATAAAAACCTCTATAACAGGCTTCAGATGAGCCCTTCATGTTGTTTCAGGGGCTCAGAGATATGAAGTGAAATTAATAACAGAGAGCAAACTGACCTTTTACTTGTTGTCCTCCTCTGTTCAGGTGAGTGAAGAGCTTATCCGAGTTGCTATCTTGTGGCATGAGATGTGGCACGAGGGCCTCGAGGAAGCCTCTCGTCTTTACTTTGGTGAGCGTAACGTTAAGGGCATGTTTGCTGTGCTGGAACCTCTACATGCCATGATGGAGAGGGGACCACAGACACTCAAAGAAACCTCTTTTAATCAGGTTTGTATCATCTTAGAACAAGGTTTAATTAAGTCTTTGTGATTGCAGCACCACAAAGTGTGACCTTTTATAGCAGCGATTGTCAAACTTTTATTAAAAGACCCACCTCAGAAAATACCAAGTTCTTCAAGTAACACCAATTCCAGTGGACAATAAAAACAGCATCTCTAACTTAAAAGCTTGGGTTTATATCTGATATAATTTTTGAACTGTGCAGCTCAAGGTAGCTGCATGTTGGGAGTAGCTCTGTTACATTTTTCTGGATGTAAATCACTTTTTTTGGGGATGATTGTTTCCTCTGGTATCGGATGCTGTGCAGCTGGAAGGATTTTTACTGAAACCTTTCTACTTTTCGACATTTGTTATGATTTGTAACTATAACAGCAAGGTGTTTTTTAACAACCGGGAGCTGCTGATTAACATCTCAAAAGCTCAAATAATACCTCAACGACAGCCCCAAATCCCAAATGAGTCGAAAAGGAGACGCCGTAGATTCATTCCCGTCTACCTGCTGGCTGTGTTCGAGTGCCTGACCGCCGAGATCATGGAACTGGCCAGAAACGGGGCTTGTGACAGTGGAAGGAGTGGAATTGTCCCCCAACACCTGCAGCCGGCTCTGTTTGTAGCGACAAGGAGATCGGCAGGCTGCTGGGAGGAGTGGCCATTGCTCTGGGAGGAGTTCAGCCAGGCATTCGGGTGGTCCTGCAGCTCAGGTGGATCCACTGTGGAACGGACCGTTACAAGAGATCCTTCCAGCTCAGCATATTAGCATCTGTAACATCTCAATGAAACAAGGATAACGAGTTACAACATTTAATTTCCCTTTGGGATTAATAAAGTATTTTTTTAATTGAATTCAACTGAATAAATGAACAAACTGGTCAAATCACTAGCTCTGGTTAAAGGATGCATTTTGAATTATGCTTCCATTTACACTGCACTCTTGACTCTTTTTCTTCCCCACAGCAACTGAATACAAATTTGGGATAAATGTCCTCACTGTTTTGTCACTGTTGTTGCTAACAGGTTCTATAGAGACTTTACTGACACTGTGTTTGTTTACACTTCTCAGAATATCCTTTATTGCACTTGAATTTTAGTTTGTTTCCATTTGGAGTCAATATCGTTGTTTGCTTATTTTGGTACATGTTTTATAACTTTATCTCACAGTTCAGTTTGGTGGTGAGTTAGATTTTGTTTAATTGTAACTAGGTATATACCAACATTTCCCCTGAGTACCACCAATGGCTCTTGTACCACAGTTTGAGATGATCTTAAACCATGTGGGTAACTGTTATTTTGGGTGCAAAGTAAAATATTATCATTTAAGTCCTTGTAAATGGCTGTGCCTCTCTGGTTTATTTCACGTTACAGGCTTATGGAAGAGATCTGATGGAGGCTCAGGACTGGTGCAGGAAGTACATGCGCTCTGGGAACGTAAAAGATCTGACTCAGGCCTGGGACCTTTACTACCACGTGTTCAGACGCATCTCCAAACAGCTGCCGCAGGTCAGTGACAATATACAAAGTATCACTACTGCAAATAGTCTACTTTTAAAACTATTTTAATAACACAAGAGCAAGAAATAGACCTCAAGTAAGGATGGTAAAATTACTTTTTGGTAACAAGAAAAGTATCCCCAAATTTTGAGAAATAAGGTACAAAATAATCCAATAAAGCAGCTCGTAATTTGGATTCATCCTATTTCTACATTCTTCTGCACATTCCAGCATCTCATCAAAGGCGATGAGAAATATTTCAACTATTTGGATTTTGTGATGGGTACAGTCAGCACTTGTGCTTTGTTGATAAAGTGACATTAGAATTTTAAAAGTTGTGGTGGAGGACGATGAAATATAGAACGAATAACTCTGTCCAGGAGGAATGGAATATATAAGAATAAAACAGCTTGCCTTTTGTTGTCAAGCCTTCTGCAGATGTTTTTTTTTTTTTATTAAATCACTGTACAGTACTATTATATCTCCTACAAAAAGTATGTTTTTGTTACAATGATTCTTCAAGATTTAGGTCATTTTCTATTTTAGTTTTAGTTTGTTTATTTTTTTTCTTAGCTAGTTTTTACCAATTTCTTTTGGCTTATTGAATTAATTATTGCAGAGTAATTATTGGGAATGACACTCAGTTTCTAATACTTAGTTGTAGCTCAGCATCTAAACCTCTGAGATTTAGTGATTTTTTTTGTGTTGGCTAAGTTATTTTTATTTATTTATTTATTTTTGCTGGGGCGGCCATCTTAAATTAGCCTAACTCCACAAGTCCATTGCAGATGTACATCTAATGATTACTATCTGAGAGTTTCGTTATATTCTGTTAATTGGTTCACAATATATTTTGCAAACACTACAAACAAATGAACGTGCAAACACAGGCAAAAACATTATTGCCCTTTCACCTTTGGCAGTGGCCCAAATAGATCAAACAAAAAGAAAAAAAGGGCTGTTTTCTCGTTTTTTAAATGTGATTGTTTTGACCTTCTCCAAAGTGTTTTTTTAATATCGTATTCTTTTAGTCACTGTCTCTCTATAGATTAAGCCCCTTAAGAGCATTACGGTTGGAGTTGTCCTAACTGTGCATTTAGGGTATATGAAAAGTTTCATTTTACATTAATCATGGGTCAAAAGTTTTAACTTAAATAACTTATTTTGATGCATTTGAAATGGGTAGAATTTGAGCTGATTGATGTCATTCCTCATGACTATCATTACATTGTTGGCATGACATTAGGCATAGCTTTTACTCCACATAATAAATGGAGATGGAGATGCTGTTCGTCACTGTGGCATGGCCTTGCTTGTAGCGGTGCCTCCTGCTGGGACATTACAGCACGCAGCATGAAAAACACAGCAATATAATAACACGCTGCGAGCAGTGCAGATATTCTCCCAAGGGTATTAACACGGAAATAAATCATCTCCAGAATGCATCCGGACTGCAGATTTAGAGCAAGTTTGGGTTGAAACTGCACGTGGTTGCTGTAAATCAACATATTTACAAATTAAAATCTATAAACAGGCAGTAAATAGATGGAGAAAGTTCCAGAGTTTGTAATGAGTGTTGAATTGCAAATAAACAACTTTTGTGAGATTAAACCTTAGCTTCCATGTAAGCCGGTGTCGGGTTTGATTTGCTTATAGCTTCAGGCTCTGTTTTCATGCACAACAGGCTCAAAACCAATTGTCTCTTTGTGTACTACATCCTCACCTCATCAACTTTTCCCACAGCTCACCTCCCTGGAGCTACAGTATGTGTCTCCAAAGCTGCTGATGTGTCGGGACCTGGAGCTCGCCGTGCCCGGCACTTACGACCCCAACCAGCCTATCATTCGCATCCAGTCCATCGCCCCCTCCCTGCAGGTCATCACCTCCAAGCAGCGCCCACGTAAACTCACCATCATGGGTAAGATAAGAATAAAAGTGCACAAGCCTTGTGATTCAGAAAGCATTATAAAGAAAAGTAGATTAAAGAGTACTTATAGAGTCGTGCTTTTTCAGGCATGACCCGCCACATCAGAGAAAACTCAATATTAATAGAATCTCTACTCAAAATATTAAGCAGCCTCAGGGACGTTGTTTATTTAAAATTCATCAGTCTGGGCAAAGTTTTGTGTTTGGTTAATATATGAGAATAAAAAAACACATTCTCTAACGAAACAAAATTAAAAGCATAAATGAATCACAGCCGTGTGGAAAAAAAAAAAAAAAAACAGGCTAAGTTTTCTATCAGCTTTACATCAAAGGAGTTGTCTATTTTTCATTTTCTAGCTCAAGAAAAACAGCACAGATTGATCTGTCAGAAACATATCACTGTGCATCAACTCTGAACTGAATATAAACATAAATAATGGAAATAAATCATCCTTACTCTGTCACGTACTCTGCTGTGTGAAATAAAATATGACTGTAAGAAGCATCTGAAACGACACAGGAGTATGAAGTCACTTTGTCTTGAAGCCAAATCCCCACGTTATCAATCACAAACAGTTCAGTCTGCTCCACACCTTTCACTGGAAGCTTTGATACCTTGTTCTGATGTATCCCATCAGTGTTACGCAGCACACTGTGTAAAAGATGATGGCCAATAAATCAGCTGACCTCTGGAGCAAGACTTCAGATTAATACCTGTCACCCTCTGCAGGCAGTTTAGATTGACTGTCCGTGCTTTGTCCCCGCTGTCGCCCGCAGAACGTTGCTCACTGAGACTGAGTCATTAGAGGCAAACGCAGGAAGGAACGGGGCCATGGCTTGACTCTTTCCATTAAAAATATAATGTAGTTCATTAAAATAGTTTCACTTCTGGTAAAAAGTGAAGTCATTTAGAAATGCCATCAACATCTCAGGAAGGTTAAAAACGTTTTCTCTTGTTTGTGCACGAAAATATTTAAGATTAAAATATGTGTATGTATGCGTATATATATTTATATATATATATAATAATACAGGTAGTCCCCGGTATCCAGCTTAGTTCTGTTCTACCGGCCCGGCCGGATACCGAAAAAGACGGTTACCGGGACAGGCTCCCGGTGCGGCCGAAAACAAAACTAAAAACCAACATGGCGGCTGTCACGTCTTTTTAAACGCCTTATTTACAACCTAAAACACCGCCAGCATACATTTTGTACCTCTAAAATGTATTTTAGAGCAGTTAACTTGCTAACAAACACAAAAAACCTCAGAAAATAATGAAAATTTCTGAGAAATACTGCCGTTTCGGCCGATGACGTCACTGGTGGGGGGGGGGGGCGGATACGCGAAACGGCTGGTAACCAAGACAGCCGGAAACCGGGGACCACCTGTACAGTAAAAAAAAAATCCTGAACAGTGCATGTAACACAGCTGATTAAAAAAATAATACAGTAGTTTATCAGGAAGTCATTGATCGCTACCTCCCAGAAAGATGTGTATTGGGCAGCTATGTGAGTGCCTGGATGTGACAAAGCTAAATGTTTTGGTGGCATGAAGATCGTTAGCCCATACCCAAAAGTAAAAAATAAAATCCATAAATTAGCCGCAGCATTGTATAAGCCGCGGAGTTCAAAGCATTTAAAAAGTAGCAGCTTATAGTCTGGAAATTACGGTAATCAGGAGCCGGAAGAGGCACATAATTGAATGGGTGTGTTTTTGAAGTACGTTAACCGTCCCAGTTGGAGTTTTAATTAATGACGTTGGGACAGCAGTATATCAGCAGTCAGGTGTTACTCATAAATTTATAAGAGCCATGAAACATTTTCAGCCTCATTTCTACTTTTTCAGCTTTTACCGAAAATCATATTCAGATTCAGCATTTTTGCAGGAAATGCACTTTCCCTTATTAAATGTGTTCCCTTATTAAAAATATACTGTACATCACCTTGGTTACAACTTAGATTGTTGCTGCTAGCTAGCTGGCACTAGCTCCCATTAGCAACGTGTGGCTTGCATCATTTGTTGTTATTTTAGGCACTCATTGCCTACAGTGCAAACTTAAATTATTAATAAAGATTTAAAATATATTTTTATTTTTTTATTTTATCATCTTAACATTACAGCTTAAATCTGAGGTTTTGTGGC
Organism: Hypsolebias martinsi; assembly: GCA_031762355.1. Taxonomy (NCBI): domain Eukaryota; kingdom Metazoa; phylum Chordata; class Actinopteri; order Cyprinodontiformes; family Rivulidae; genus Hypsolebias; species Hypsolebias martinsi. The sequence continues at coordinate 30,597,464 of JARVGQ010000116.1, read as the reverse complement.
TGTGAATAATAACATGGTTTATCTCCAAACCATACAGGGCCAAACTTTTTGACACAATATTTGGTCAAACCAATACAAAGTTTCACCCAAAAGCTTTAACCCCGCAATTGAGTTTTTAATACAACCCAGCAGTTTTTAGTGTGTATGCAGTAGTATGGAAACGTCTTTCATGCTGAGCTTCAATAAACTACAAACATCTGAGATGCTCATATCTATTTATGTGTGTGAGGAAGCTCATGGGCTGAAGGTGGAAACTGTAAACATTTTACATACCCAGAAGAGGTAGACAATGCAATACTATAATTTAACAGCTGACTGTGAACTTTAATGTCACATGTTGAACAGGAAACAGAATATATTATTAAGAAAGTACAGCCATCTTTTGTTTTCAGCCTGCAGTACGGAACCGATCCAGGACTGTGACCTGCTGCAGCTGCTCTGTCGCGTCTGATGCTCAGAAACAACGTGAGACCTCTGGGAGAAACTTTCCTTTTTCAACAGGCAGGTGGAAACACAGACAGGATGATTCTCAGTTGGCAGAAACAGCTACAAACCAAACAATTTATCTGCTGGTTTAAACCCAGAGGGTGCTCCACTCGAGTTTCAGAGAGAGAAAACAATTTCATGCCTTCAGGAAAACACAGGGCTTTTTTTTGTGTCAGTATTATACTGTGGAAAATTCTCTGTCCTGAAATTGAAACAATTGTTTAGAGTGCACAGCTTTGTGACATTTCCTGAAATGAAACAGTTCTGAGGGCAGTAAAAAAATGCTTCAACACTCGCCTGTAAGAGACAAACAGAACAGGGCCTCAGACAGAACCCTGCAGAACACCACATCTGAGAACACATGGAAAGAATCACAACAATGCCCTGGGTGTCTTTTAATTTTTCTTTTGTTAACCTTTTTCATTTCAGTCATCAATTGTCTGTCACAATCAGTGTTGCCAGATTGGGTGGTTTTCCACCAATTGGGAGGTTTTCGTTCTGATTTTGCGAGCAAAAATTGCCTTGGGCTGGTGGGGATAATTTGGGCGGATTTGGAGTCAGATCGGCGGTTTTTGAGTTCACTTAATAAACAGATTTCAAACAATCATTCATCATTATTTCATAGTAAAGCTCCCCTGACCTTTCTCCATCACAGATTGGCTATTGTCACATGCCAGGGCATTCACAACAGAGAACTGGTGAGGCAGTTTTAGTGGGCACCTCGTTGAGCGGGCTGACACGCTGCAGCGGTATGTCGGAGCGGCCGCCATATTGGATGTGGCAGAACTGCCGGTCAACTGAAGGAAATAGACTGAATCATAAAGAACCTTCTACAAAGTGTTTTATGTCAATGCCTGTCATTGACACACACTAATAGGCTACATTTGGAAAACACCCAGGCACCAAATACAATTTTTATAACTTTTAAAATCATTATTAAAATGTTTACTCCTTAAATGTTTAAGCACTAAACCAACATATGTATTATTTTCAGTATTTACAACTACTAATGTGTGAAACACTATTACTGTGGTGATAAATATAGAAATATTCATAGTGAACATTTAATCTGTGTCTATAATAACCAGATCCTGAAATGTGACGCGTTGATTTTCTGAATAAAGAACACATGATCACATTTAACTGATTTTGATTACCGGTAATCACACTGCTGAACATATAAACACCTACATGTCTTTACAGGGGGTTGAGGGTTATTGTGTGTGTGTGTGTGTGTGTGTGTGTGTGTGTGTGTGTGTGTGTGTGTGTGTGTGTGTGTGTGTGTGTGTGTGTGTGGGTGGGTGTGGGTGTGGGTGTGGGTGTGGGTGTGTGTGGGTGTGGGTGTGGGTGTGGGTGTGGTGTGTGTGGCCAAGCAGTAAATATCACAATATATTGATTGGGTGGGTTTTTGTGTGGTATGGTGGTTTTTAACAGACTTTTGGGCTGGAAAACTTCGATTCTATCTGGCAACACTGGTCACAATGCACCACAGTCCTGATGAGGCTATAACAGTCAAAAGAGGTATGTTGTAAAAAAAAAAAAATCACCTTTTCTGACTTCCGTATTTATTACCGGCTATTTGTCTGTTATCAAACAAATGTACTTAAATAAAATCCAAGAGCTAAGATTTCTCCATGTTGTATAGAAATGCTCCATTTATGAGAACTCGTGGAAGCTTTTTTATTTATTTATTTAGTTTTTTATTTATTTATTACTATTTCTTTTATTAATCATTAAAAAAAAATTTTCTTCAAGATGAAACTATCAAAGTAAAAACGTTTCGTATTTTTGCTGTTGCTTTGAGGTTGTTTGTAGTTTTCTATGGGGGGGAGAGGGGTAATTGTTTTATGTTTTTGGTTACATGTTTTGTTTCTGTTTCCGGTTGTTTTACGTTTCCAACTTCTTGCGTTTCTTGGTGAACCTCAGCCTCGTTATAGCTGCTTTGTCATTGTGTGGTGTTTATGTTCGTTTTGTTTCATTTTGTTGTAGTTGGAAATGTTTGTGTTGTCTTCATTTGTTGCCTCTCTTTGATACTTGTTTTGTTTCTCTGTGTGGTAGTTGTATGTCTGTATTTTTTGTGGGGGTTTATTGTAGTTGTTTTGTGTTTTTGTGAGTAGTTTTTTTTTTTGTCCTTTTTACTCTTATTGTGTTTTATTGACAGAGGTGGAAAGAGTACTGAAAATTTGTACTCAAGTACAAGTACTTTAACACTGCTTAAATTGTGCTAAATTACAAGTAAAAGTACTAGTTTTATTTAAAAAAAATTAAGTAAAAGTACAAAGTACACTTCTCAAAAACTACTCAGAGTATTAATTATTTTTTAACCAATTGATGTTTTCTTGTGTTGTCAATAAAAGACATTCAGTTTGATTTATTGTTTATAACAGCTACATTCAAAGTTCATTTCTCAGAAGCTCCATCTTATTTTAGTACCAGTCAAACTGATGGCAGTGACAATATCTAAGATCTTTGCATACATGGCCAAACTAATAACCCGCACATACAAACAATAAAAAAGCAATAGCAGGTAGCTGTAAACCTTGTATAATGCAATATGTTTATGAGATTAGATGAAGTCTTGTAAGCTGCTATAGATCAAACAAAGTTTGCATCTGGACTCTGTCTCCTTTTCACCCTCTGTACATGAAACATTCCTCCAGGTACAACCACGGTACAACCATTTTCTCTGTTGACAGTGTTGTCTTCTGTCTCCATTTTGGCTTTTTCTCCAAATCTTTGGTCCATAAACAACTCTCTACTCTACGGAGTTGTCCTTTACTTACGTCATAGGTAGATGGAGCATTCGCGATCTGAGAGTCTTATTGGCTACAAAGATGCAGATGAACGGTTTGAATATTAATTCAAATTGTGGCCATACTCAGTAACTTCTGATTTTCAAAGTAGTGAAGTGGATTACATGAAAGAAATACTCATAAAAGTACAAGTATCCCAAAAATCTACTTAAATACAGTAATGTGAGTATTTGTAATTCATTACTTCCACCCCTGGTTATTATCACAGTGATGATGTTGCATAACCCCAGATGAGGGGTGCAAGCTCCTGGACGAGGAGTCCTTCTGGAACAAGCATGGAGGAAGACGACCACATCTGCTCCTCCTGATGGAGTTTGAGGAGCCACCTGTGGCCTTTCGTCCACTCTCTGTCTACTTACAGTTTTTTTTATTTTAATATTATTCACTTTCATTCCCTCTTTATATTTATTCATCATTTTCCTTTAGTCTCCAAAACAGATTGTATTTTTTAAAAAGACCTTCCGTTTTCTCATTCCACACTTTTGTGACGACACCAACAGCATCCAGACATAACAAGAAGAAAACCACCGACTTGAATCTTCAGACTGCTGACATGTCAGAGCGTCCTCTTGCTTATTCTGTGCTACAGAGTCCTGCTGAGAGCTTCTGTTCTTTAATGAATTACCCAGCAGGAGTGTGGACACTGACATACACCTGCACAGACATGAGAGCCATGAACACGTGTTTGGGAGACGAGGCTGTAAATTTGAAAGCTTCATATATAACAGGTGTTGATTCTGCTGCATAAATCTGTGTACAGGCAGGAAACACTGGTGTCTGAAGCAAGCCTGCCCCCTGCAGCCATTTTCTTCTGTGATCTGTGCACCAACTAAAGTATTTTCTGCCTGTGGTTGGCTTTGAGGTTAATTAAAGTGTGTTGAGTGTGGCAGCGCATGTGTGTTTTGCTTGTCCCTGTGCTAACATAAAGTACCAGTGGAGTATTGTGAGTAAAATATCAAAAAGCATATTTAGATGTAGCTTTACCTTGAACAGCGGCTGAGTGCAGTGAAGAGGCTCTTTGTGATGATGAAATGTTCAATGTATCGGAGCAACACAAGACAGCAGGAGGCATCCCGGCAGCAGATCCAGACACTGACGGATGAGGGATCACCTGAAGTGTCTAAGCACGAAGCTGTTTGTCTTACATTTCATGGAGTGTGCTGTTAAAGTGTGAACGGTGTGACCTTAGCAGGATTTTGCTACTAAAACTGTGATACATGAGCAGAGTCTGGCATCAGAGAAATAAAAGGCACAGACGAGCAATCTTTTAAAGAGAACTTGAGGATTTGTTTTCCAGGTTTTCAAAGTTTTCCTGTGATTGACTGGATTTCCCCCCTTTTTTTAATTTACTGCATTTGACGATTTTTCGAGGAATGTTTTGTCAGGTTGTCAGGTTACTTTGTGCTCGGATACAGGCAACCGAAATGAGCCGCTGCTTCTCCACGTCGAGAGGAGCAAGTTGAGGTGGCTCGGGCATCTGGTTAGGATGCAGGACGCCTCCCTGGTGAGGTGTTCTGGACACGTCCCACCGGGAGGAGACCCAGAGGAAGACCCAGGACACGCTGGAGGGACTGTTTCTCAGCTGGCCTTGGGATTCCCCTGGAGGAGCTGGCCCAAGTGGCCGGGGAGAGAGAAGTCTTGGCCTCCTACTTAAAAGCTGCTACTCCCACGACCTGACTCCGGCTAAGCAGAAGAAAATGGATGGATGGATTTTGGATGGATGCATTTACCTACATAAGTAAACACCTGATTCAATAACTATTTCAGACAGCACAGCACAATGCTCCACCTCCCAGTTGACAACTGCTGGCACTAACACACCGCTAAGTTAGCGGCGCGCAATAGCTAGTATGCTACAGACGTAGCGCTCCACTTCCCTCACGCACCCTAACCCACCACCCCGGTCAACAACTGCCCACAGTAACATGGTCCTAAGCTGGCACGCAACGCAGATGTGTCTCCTCCCCCGCCCCGTCAAGTGATCCAGAGGAAACTGCATATGTCATGGTGAGTTGTAGGCAACAAGGAAAACCCGGAGTGGATTTTAGTGGTTGGAGTATTTTTCTATTAATGAAGTGGAATTAATTTACAAAAGAAATAGAAACAGTGCTGGGTGAGTATTTCATAGTAAATGTGTGTGTGTGTGTGTGTGTGTGTGTTAATGTGAGGGGGACACATAACTGTTGTGACGTCTATACATTCTACAATTATAATTTGCCTCCAGATGTTGTCAGAGAACAGGCTTAATTCACCCACAACAACTTTATTTATAGGAATTAAATTTCCATCAGTGATTCCTGCACACACACATCATTGATGCCAGGTTACAGCGCAGTGCACCACACAGCCTCTCCTGTTGTGTACTTATGCTGGTCAGTCCATGAAAAATGCATGAGCAGTGTTGTATCAATGCGATAAGCCTCATTAGTAACCACGGCCTTATCTCTGTGTGCCTGTGCTGCAGTCCTGTTGTCCTTTTGAGGCCTGCATAATAAACAAATTCATCACATTCATCCATCTCTTGACAACTGTGTTACTGTGGGGCTGGATAGGAACTCATCAAATGTTTACCTCATAAACGACGCCTCCTCTCAGAGCATTTACCACTGAAGATGCTTAACATTTGGGTCACTACGGGTTGAACTTTAATGCTTCTCTAATCAATCTGTCGGCTGTTTGCGGACAGAAATACTCGGCATACTAAACACTTCAAACTACATTTGACATTTTAGCCTTTTCTGAGGTGGAGTTGAGGGAAACGAGAGTCAACACTGCGTCAATGACCTGCTGTTAGTGAGTTTAGGACCTTTTAATTGTGTTTTTAATTGGTTCATCACCAAACAATCAAAGCAAATATGCTTTCATTGATAATTATGTTAAAATTGACAATTACCTGTAGAAGAAACAAGCTATTAGAGTTTTACTTTTCTCTAGATTGTATCTGCTTCTGGGGCAGCACGGTGGCACAACTGGTAGAGCTGCTGCCTCTCAGTGAGCAGGTCCCTGGTTCAAATCCCGGTCCAAGGGCCTTTCAGGTTGGAGTTTGCATGTTCTCTCTGTGCACGTGTGGGTTTCCTCTGGGTATTCCAGTTTCCTCCAACAGATCAAAAACATGCATGTTAGTTTCTCTTCAGGTCCAGGCCTCCTTTGCAAAAGAAATCTGTGATCTCAGTGGGATTTGTCTGCTTAAATAAAGGTTAATAAAAATAAGTCACAGTAGCAATTACACCTGAGAACCAATCAGACGAAGGGGAGTTTCACTTATCAATGGTAAAATTGCTTTAAATACAGGTGAACCTCGGTATCCGGCCGAGTTCCGTTCTACCGGCCCGGCCGGATACCGAAAAAGCCGGTTACCGGG
>JARVGQ010000116.1:30520999-30531255 GCA_031762355.1 Hypsolebias martinsi | reverse complement strand
TCATAAAAGACATTTAAGCTTAATAAAACTTTGTTAGGTGGGGGGGAGTGGGGTGCGCAGTGCGGTTTGGCCGTTTGGCGCGCTCGGTTGTTAAGGGGGCGGGGCGCCCTGACATATTACGTCATGAAATTAGCATATTATGATATCATTTTTTTGCCCGGGCAAGCTTTTTTTTACCGGTATTATCGTGAACGATATAATATGGCCCAGCCCTACTGGATATTATAAAATTATATACTGGTAATATTGTTAAGTAATCTACACTTTCTGATGACCCTGCTGCTATCAAAGTAACATTAGTATGTCAGTTGTGTTTGATTTATGCATTTAAAGCGTTTATTCACGTGAAGAAGAAGAAGAAGAAGAAGAAGAAGAAGATTCACGTGTGAGGTTTGATGATTAATTAAAACCTTCTGTCACTGAATTATCTTTAACCATTGCAGAAAAATCTAAATGCTGTAAAAAAAAAAATGGATTGGAAAACTGAATGAATATTTCTGTTAGAAACTGAGTAAGATAGATAATGTAAAGTTAGGGTTTGTAAATTGAGTTCTGCAGACTTTATTATTATTTAGTCTTGCTTGCTGAGCTACGAACAAATATGACAGTAGTAATAAATGCAGATTAATCCCAGTTTTCAAGTCATAAACAGCATAAGAAGAAGAAAAAAAACTACTAAATCATGTAAATAAATTTACACTTGAAATATTCACCCTAAATAACCCTAAATGCACCAAGTCCTGCATATTTTTTCCCTCACACAAAGTACAGACCCTGCCAGGTAACCACTATGATTAGTCAGTAGATTTAAAGTTAACAAAAATAAGCCTAATTTTACATCTTACATCTGGTGTAGAGGCAGGGCAGCCAGCTTTGGACCGGAAGGTCCCGGGTTTGATCCCCGGTCACTGCGTACCTCGTTGTGTCCCTGGGCAAGACAGTTAACCCCAAGTTGCTCCCGGTAGGACTGGCTGGCGCCTTGCATGGCAGCCTACCGCTACCGGTGTATAAATGTGTGTGTGAATGGGTGGATGGCTGGTGCTGTGAAGCGCTTTGGGGCCCCTCATAGGGGGCTGGAAAACGCTATACAGTATAAGTAAGCTCCATTTACCATTTACCATAATTTACCATTTACCATTTCTGATCAGGATCAGTGATTGCGGTACATTGGTTCTCAGATGTTCAGCTCCAGAATGACGGCGTACTTCAGGAGGAAAGGTGTGGGCGTCACCGACAGACGAGTGCAGAAAATGAACGAGATCCTCAGCTACGTCAAGTTCATCAAGATGTACGCTTGGGTCAAAGCCTTCTCCCAGGACGTCCAAAGTACGGAAACACCGGTTTATCAGAGCGGCACGTTGCCATGGAAACGCAGGTGCACACTGACGTTTGTGTTTCTGTCAGGGATCCGATGCGAGGAGCGGAGGTTACTGGAGCTCACAGGTTACTTCCAGAGCATCACGGTGGGTGTGGCTGCAATTGTTGTTGTCATTGCCAGCGTGGTAACGTTCTCCACCCACATGTTGCTGGGATATGACCTGACAGCCGCTCAGGTAACATATTCAAGCACTTCTTCCTCTTAATATTGCTGCCATTGCTTTACCTGTTGACTCCTCCCCCCACTTCAGGCCTTTACAGTAGTGACGGTGTTCAACGCCATGACCTTCGCCCTGAAAGTGACTCCATTTTCTGTGAAGTCTCTATCGGAAGGCTCAGTGGCCATGGAGAGATTTAAGGTGCGATGTTAGCCAGGACACCTGGAACACACCTGGAACACACCTGAAACACACCTGGAACACTTGTAGCATGGATAAAGAGATGGACAGGTTGTAAAGTGGGTGCAGGATATTGGGATCTAGCTTGTCTGTCTCTGTCCTCAGAGTCTCTTCTTGTTGACGGAGGTTGCCAGTGTCCGGGCATCACCCAGCGACCCTCAGGTTGCTGTGGAAATGCGAGGTGCTACTCTGGGGTGGGAGGGGGTTGGACAAAGCACTCAGGCCAGTCCATGTGTCAGAGCAACTGGGAGATACTGGCAGAGAGACAAGTAAACTCTATCTTTGGTCACTAATCTGAACAGAAACTTTCTGAATTAGTTGTTGTTTTGTTAAAAAAAATTGTTCTGTTTGGTTTGTTCTGGTGTCCAGGTGCAGAGACACAGGCGTCCTTCAGGATGTTGAGGAACAGGAAGAGGTGACCGGTTCTTTGCTGGGAGAAGGAGACCAGGTCTCAAGTCCTAAGGAAGAAGATGGAGAGGAGGACAGTTATCCCCCTCTTCTGGCTGTCCCCCGTGTCTCTCAGCGCCTTCATAGCACCTTGTACTGTATTGACCTGAGCATCCAACAGGTAGATCTACTAATCCAGTTCAAAAAGCAGAACCCCCGAGTCTGACTGAAGTTACAGCTTTCTCTCTGTCTTTCTATTTTTCATTTCCCTGTCCATCCATCCCTCTGTCCTCCTGTCTCTCTGTGTCTCTGTCCAGGGGAAACTGCTGGGTGTCTGTGGGAGTGTTGGCAGTGGAAAAACCTCCTTAATCTCAGCCATCCTCGGACAGGTGAGGTTACCTGCAGTTTCTGCAAATCCTACAGTTGGTGAATAGGTTTGATTTTTGATTGGTGTATTGACAGATGACCGTGCTGGAGGGCACTGTGGCAGTCAGAGGAAGGTTGGCTTATGTGGCTCAGCAGGCGTGGATCTTGAATGCAACACTGAGAGACAACATCTTGTTTGGACAGGAGTATCATGAAGACAGGTAGCAACAGGTTGTAAACACTTCAGGAGGACAGGTTCTCTGCTAGACTAACTCGTTTTTCTCCATCTTGGCAGATATCAGTCCGTCCTCAGTGCATGCTGTCTTAGACCGGACCTCAACCTGCTGCCCAACACTGACCTCACAGAGGTGACATCACTTCCTGTATCTTTCTGTAAACCATGTGTTTGGGTTGGTGTCTACTTACAGCAAGCTGACTGACAACAGTTCTCTTGGTTAGAGTGCATGGTCTGCAGTAGAACTCAGACCATGTGAGTCTGGAGGTCGTTCCCTTGTAAGAGTTATGGATGAAGGTGGTCCCAGTTAGATAGCTGGAGATAAGTTCATGGGTAAACTTCTGAAGTTTGGAAAGCCTCTAGTCATCAGATGGAGGGTCCCCAGGGTGCTGATACTGGATTCGGCTGTGCACCACCAAGACGCACGCCCCTGGACTGTTGTCAATGTTTAGTTGACTGTAAACCTGACAGGAACTGTAGCTGCCCTAAAAACACTTGTTCTAACGTTTATGAAACATCTGAAGAAGTCCATGTGAAGCTGGGGTGATGGTCTCATGGTGGCTTTTCCTTGATCAGATTGGGGAGCGCGGGGCCAACCTGAGCGGCGGGCAGCGACAGAGAATCAGCTTGGCCCGTGCCCTCTACAGTGAGAGGGACGTCTATATCCTGGATGACCCTCTTAGCGCTCTTGATGCCCACGTGGCGAATCACATCTTCCATCATGCCATCAAGAAGCATCTTCACAACAAGACCATCATCTTCATCACCCACCAGCTGCAGGTGAACCTCATCAGGACAGATACAGAAATGTTTTGCTGCAGGTTGTTGCCATGGCTGTAACTTTTGCGTTGGTGTGCAGTACCTGGCGGACTGTGATGACGTCATCCTGATGAAGGAAGGGACCATTGTGGAGCAGGGCAACCACGACAACCTGATGAAACTGAACGGAGACTACGCAGCAATGTTCAACCACTTCCAGCTGGGAGACCCACCATACTTTGAGGTACGGTTCCATCTCTGTCCACTTGTCTTTCCTTCTGTCTGTATAACAGTCTGTCCCTTTATTCTGCAGGTTCCCTGCAGGAAGAACAGCGGCTCTCAGAGAAAACCAGCAGATAGTAAACCTGGATCAGTGAAGAAGAACATGCCGGTCGTCAAGGACAACGGTAACCTTCACCTCTGTCCAGATGTTGATCAGAGAAATTAGCGTCCATAGTCTGATTGTGTTCTGCCATTTGTGTTGTCATGCGACTGAAGGGGAGGAGCAGCAACCCGGGGGCGTGGCCTGGCCTGTGTTTCGTATTTACATGACGGCGTGCGGAGGTTCCACCCCCTGCCTGCTGATCCTGGTCCTGTTTGTTCTGAATGTGGGAAGTGCCGCCTTCTGCCACTGGTGGCTCAGCTACTGGATCAACCAGGGCAGTGGGGTGAGTCACCTGAACACCTCCTAGTTTCACTTCATAGTCATCACAGTCATCTTCAATCCTTCCCCTCTGCTGACCAGAACACCACGGTGACCATGGGCAACAGCTCAGCTGTCAGCATCAGCATGAAGGACAATCCCAAGATGCAACAGTACGCCACCATTTACGCCTCCTCCATGGGAGTCATGCTGCTCTTCAAACTGCTCAGAGGAATCGCCTTCGTTAAGGTCAGATCTGGTCTTTGGGTCCACGCGGGTCGGGCTTGTTGTTCTTCAGGATGTTGCAGGGACATTAGTAGCTGCTTTCAGACCATCCAAATTGTTTTATGGTTCTTCTGTTGACAAAGTTCTTTAAGTTTAAGTGAAGGCAGCAGGATTTTCTTTAAGGTTTTGATTTAGTTTTCTTTCTTTAATTGAGTTGATAATAGTTTATTTTTAGTACTAAACTCAAATTTCTCCCCTGGGATCGATCGCTCGATCTAAACCTGATGTCGTTTGTAAAATGCAGTTTGATGAAATGTGTTTTTTTTTTTACTTCAGTTGTTATAGTAATTTATTTTAGCGTACACAAGATGTCGACAGCCTCTGTGTTGTTAAAACCTTGTGCCGTACCCCTGCAACATCTTGCCTCCAACTGAGAACTTTGCTTCCTGTGATCCTCCTCATCACTGGTCTTTGTTTTCTGGATGCTGAATCTTAGGTTGTGTCTTCTCAGGTCACCCTGCGAGCTTCCTCTAAGCTCCATGACCAGCTCTTCCATAAGGTCATCCGCTGCCCCATGAAGATCTTTGATACAACCCCAATTGGACACATCCTCAACCGTTTCTCCAAGGACATGGACGAAGGTAACTTTATGGGACTGCAGTCTACTGAGCTGTTCCATGCCTGAGGGAGTCACAGTTTTTCTGTCTCCTTCCAGTCGACACCCGTCTGCCCTTCCAGGCAGAGATGTTCATCCAGAATGTGATCCTGGTCTTCTTCTGCCTTGGAGTCATCAGCTGGGTTTTCCCGTGGTTCTTTGTTGCCGTGGTTCCTCTGGTTGTTCTCTTTTCTGTGCTCCACAGCATCTCAAAGGTCTTCATTCGGGAGCTGAAGCGTCTGGACAACATGACCATGTCACCCTTCATGTCCCACATCACCTCCAGCATCCAGGGCCTGACCACGCTTCAGGCCTATGGCAGGGGTCAGGACTTCCTGCACAGGTCAGGGTTCCAACCACATTATGCCTCTGAAGTCCAGAGTCCACAACCTGAACATTGCCTGCTGTTGTTTCAGATACCAGTTTTTGCTGGATCAGAACCAGGCTCCGTTTTACCTGTTCAGCTGTGCGATGCGTTGGCTGGCGGTGCGTCTGGATGTCATCAGCGTGGCTCTGATCAGCACAACCGCCCTGATGATGGTCCTGATGCACGGAAACATCCCCCCTGCCTACGCCGGCCTCGCCATCTCCTACGCTGTGCAGGTAACTCAGACCAACCTGTGACGCCATCTGGTAATCCCTTTAGACAAGGCACCAAGGAACTCTGACCGGAATGCCATCAGGAAGAGTTACTCGTATTTGCAGAACTGCAAGGGGTTGCAGAGGAACCTTAAATGTTTGTGTCTGTCAGCTAACAGGCCTGTTCCAGTTCACGGTTCGCCTGGCCTCAGAGACCGAAGCCCGCTTCACCTCCGTAGAGAGAATTCATCACTACATCCAGGTACTGGTGGTGTCTCTGGTCCTGTTGGTAGCACTGGTCTGTCAAAGACCCAAACCCAGAACCTTCATGTCTGAGAGGAAACAGTCACACTTGGTTTGGTCTCCTTCTCTAATTACTCACTGTGCTGGTCTTAGCAGGCCCAGATTCTGGTTCTGACATGTGTGCATGTCTCAGTCTCTGTCCCAGGAGGCCCCGGCCCGGGTTAAAGGTCGCTCCCCTCCTCCTGACTGGCCCCAGAAAGGGGAGCTGGAGTTCAGGGATGTTGAGATGAAGTACCAGGAGAACCTCCCTCTGGTCCTTAACAAGGTTTCTTGTACCATCCGGGCCAAGGAGAAGGTCGGGATTGTGGGCAGAACTGGATCAGGTAGGAACAAAGTTCTGCATTAAAGCTTCTGTGCTCTGCGGCCAACCAGCGGTGAAACACAGAACCATAACCAGGTTTTTGTTTCCAGCTGAACTGATGACTTTCATTTAGTTTTTATTAACTGAATGTGTCAGTTGTTTTTTATCTGAAGTTTATTTAGCTAAGATCAAACCCTGCTGTGGAACAGATCAGCTCAGTAAAACTGACAGGAACTATACTGTAAACTAAATTATATCTTACAATGACTTCCTTCCTTCCTGTCGCAGGAAAGTCGTCTCTGGGTGTGGTCTTGTTCCGGCTGGTTGAGCGCTGCGGAGGCTCCATCCTGATCGACGACATCGACATCAGTGACATTGGGTTGGCCGACTTGCGCAGCAAACTGTCCATCATCCCGCAGGACCCGGTGCTGTTCAATGGGACGGTCAGGTAAGAGCACCTGAGAGGACGTCTACCTGCGGAGCCTCACCGGACCTCAGCTCAGATCAGCGTGTGTGTCCCTGCAGGTCAAACCTCGATCCTTTCAACCAGTACAGCGAGGAAAAGATGTGGGATGCGTTGGAGAGGAGCCACATGAAGGAGTGTGTGAGTCCATCTGAACCCAAGTCCACTTCCTTATTTTACTGTGAGTCAGAATCACACCTGGTCAGAGACGCAAGCCAAGACAAAACTCGTCTGAAAATGCAACTTTATCACTTTTTATATTGACTTTTTATATTTAAAGCTAAAGCTTTAAAGACACGTTACATCTGCATTTGACAACAAGACAGTGAGATTTGTCCATGAAGCACTTCCAGATAGCACCATAGTCCTGATAAGATGTTGGTGTCAGCCGGTACAGCTCTGATAAGCATTCACAGAAGTTCTCAGGGTGGTGGTGGTGGTGGTGGGGAACAGATAGAGCAGAGCCTTCTTAGTTTACACATATCCCAGGAGAAATTTGATAAGTTGGACTGTTTCAAGGCCGAACAGGGGAGTCAGATTCAGATAAGCCACAGTTATTTTATGCAGGCAGACTGGTATTCCTCATCACTCATCAGCCTTGAGTTCTGCTGGTACTTTCAAGATCCAAAATGGCCAGATGTGTGGGCTTTACACTGGTCTGTGCTTATTAGCTCCCTCCAAGGTTGTCCCCAACATGCTGGTGGGTTCCAGAAGCCACATGTGGCCTACAATTTTCATAAACCGCTTCCATCTTGTGGCTGAGCTTGTAAATCAGCTGAGTCTGAGAGCTCAAAGCTCGGACCAAACCAAGGTTGGCAGCTTTGCCATGGCCAAAACTGCTGCCGCTGTCGTCTTTAATAGCTGATAACATAGGTGTTGAATAACATAGGTAGACTGTGTAAAAAAGCAGAAACCATGCTGTCATGAGTCCAATGATATAAACATCTTTGGCGTCCTCCTGAGACAATACAGAAAGGCTCATCAACTTCCATTCCCCCCCACGGATCCATGACATACCCTGCCGCATGCATCTCAGTGGGACATGAGGGTTCTCCAGGATCCTGTCTCTTGTTTGAAAAAAAGAAAGCTGACCAGATCCTTGACAGTAATTTACGATTCGGAAGATGTGTAAGTAGAAGCTCCAATACACAGGACAGAGAGCAAAAAAGCAGGAGGGTGATGAGAGAGGGAAGAAAGAGCATCCGTCTTGGTCGAGAGCGAGTGAGGAAAAAAGAAATCACACCAAATTTTAGCTCAATATCTGTAAAATTGACTGAATTATTGTGTTAGCTAAAGAAAATTAGCTGTGGTGGCCATCTTGAATTGGGTAGAACCACTAAGTAAATTTGCTGGAGAGGTACATTGCTTTTTAAGATGTTTCAAAAATCCATCCAGTGGATCATGAGATATTTTACTAACAGACAGGCAAAAGGCACACAGAGGCAGTTCCAGTCCAGTACTGTAACTCAGCATCTTTTAAGGTGGTAGAAGATAATTCAAAGTGGAAAAATCTGTTGCTCAGTCAATGAAAATATAATTTCTTCCATTTTTCTCTTATCAAAGGAAAATATACTACAGTATAAACAAACCAAAACATTTCTAAAAGTAACAACTAATCTGATTTGAGCCGAACGCAGGACGAAAATGCTGCATATCCTTGTGGCTTTTCCCTCCACCTCCACGTGTGGCCGTTGAAACGAGTAGTAAATACTTATATTGAGGTCACAGGAAATTCCCAAAGAAGCATTTTGCTTCAAACATAACGCGGCTCTTGGGAAGCTGAAGGTCGCAGCGTGCAACACCTCTCTTTAAATGCATTCATGGAATATAATGCCTCGGTGGGCAGGTGTGGTGAGGGTCTTGAGGTAGACACGGGGATATTTCACAGATCCCGTCTGACCTGCAAACCCCTCCGGAGGCCTGAGGAAGACCTGTGCAGGCATGACGTCTCATTCAGTGCAGGTACGTGCCATCAGCTCGTTCATTAGTCAATTAATATTTTAAATGCATGTACAGTAAGCAGATGTTATCTCCTTGGGGTTTGCCAGCATCCCTTTGGGAAATTAAACAGAAAAATGAATTACGACTGTGATTTCTAGCTCTCTCTCTCTACCTCGTGCTCTCTCCCGCCAGGAATAATGCACCATAGTCTGAGACCCATGGAAACAACTCTCTTTGGGCCTGAAATAGTGCATATTTATTATCCCCAGCCAACCCTTATTTAGGCCTTTTGAAAAAGTGGAAAACATTCCCTTGTGACTATTTGCCTGTTAGATGGATGTGCAGATATTGGGCGATTGTTGCTTAAAAAAAAAAATCCCAAATAGCACCGCACTCTGAGAGAGAGAGACCTAAACGTGTCCTCTTTGTCTTACGAGTCTACCAGTTACCATTTTTCTTCACCAAAATTATCCATCAGGGCGCAGTCTTTCAAGGCTGACTGCTCAGGTGCTGTGGAGATATGCTGCCTGTCAGAAGACGCAGGTTTCATTTGTGCTCCTCGCAGGACAGAGAATCACTCCAGAGACAGAGAGAGCGGAGATGGGAGGAGGGGGCAGGAAGCGACAACAGAAATGCCCACGAAGCGTTGACCGTTTCTGGCAAATGGGTTTCTGTTGTGGCTCCCGCTTCATCCAGATGCCAAGGCTGCGAGATTCCAAATTACGGCTGTAAATTTTGCACAACGGCCTCATGCTTGATTACCCCTGATCTGAGTTTTCGCTCTCCCTTTTTACATTGCTGCAATTTCTGCCTCTTTTGATTTAACTTGTTTTGCTTTATATATCTTTGAGCTGTTTCTGCTCATTTCCCTCCTTTTATTTATATCCTATCTGCATAGCCTCTATTTGTATTTTTTCTAAGAATGTAATAACTGGCAATGTTATGTCTTATTTGTAGTGGCTCCTTCTTACATTCTGCTTAGCATTTTGCTGCCCTGAGAATCCCCAATTAAATGTTTAATTAAAAACCTAGCATTCCTGACAGGAATACATATTGCTCGTCACCTTTCAGGCTAGATATAAAATCCCTTTATGCTGATAAAGGGTGAAGTTATAGTTGTTTTGGTCAAACCTCATAAATGACCTTTGGCACAATCTCATTTGGTTTTGTGAGTTCTTGCAAGATGTGTTAGTTCTCATGGTATTTCAGGAGGATGGCGATCTGCCACTGCCACACAAAATGTATCTCAGTATCTGAGAAATTGACTGAGTTTGTTTTGTGTTAGCTAATACCAAATAGCTGTGCCAGCTACCATGAATTGGGTTTAGTTGGAGATGTAGAGGCAATGGAAACTAAGAGTTTTCCTGAATTCAGACCAGTAGTTCAAGAAAAATTTAGCTAACTGAGAGACAGCAAGACAGTCCATTATCTGTCCATTAATTAATGTGCTACTTGGCTAACAGACAGACAAAACTGGTACCAACAATTAATGTCAATGCTTTAAGTAAAATACCCTGATGCATACTCAATAATCCAGGTAGAAAAATCTAAAAAAGCTAAGTCTGGTCCTCTGGACATACAAAAAACAAAACAAAACAAAGCAAAAAAATTGTAGAAACGTTTC
>JARVGQ010000116.1:30414149-30424150 GCA_031762355.1 Hypsolebias martinsi | reverse complement strand
TAGGTTAGAAGTAAGATTTTGAATTTAGTTCTGGGTTTGACAGGGAGCCAATGAAGAGAAGCTAAAACTGGAGCAATATGATCTCTCCTGCTAACTCCAGTTAAGACTCTGGCAGCAGCATTTTGGATCAACTACCGTACTTTATTTTGAGATGTTACACTCAGCCTGTGTGTGGTGAATGACTCTCAGCTACTTCTACATGAACTGTTATCTAGTCATTGCTGTGTTTTCTAATGTTGCTTGGCTGTGTAGAAGACTATCCATTGATTGGGCACATTTAAATGCTTCAGAAAAATAATTTGCTGGTTTAAGAGATTATTTGCTAACAGACCAACGTTGATTCTGAATATTGAATGTGAAAAAATAAACAAAAGTTTAGAAATTTGTTTGTTTTTTTTGTCTATAAATATGTTGAAAATGTTTTGTTGTTTTAAGATAGAAGCAGTTCATTTTACGCTTGCTTTTGGTTGTAGCAACCATTCACCCATCAGTGCCGTCAGAATTAAACTATTTTTCCAAATGTATGCAGTTCAAAAGGTATCTCTACAACAGGTAACGCAATAATTGTCTGAATGTTTATGAGCATTCACACTGTTGCGATCCATTTTTTTTCCGAACATTTTTCAGCATCTTTCAGGTTCCACAATATTTGTGCTATTTCAACAAATCATAAATCAAAACATTCAGCTCGTTCAGGAGAAGAGTGCTTTGACTTTTGGTATTGGTGCAACTTTAGTTTTTTTTTTTTTTTTTTTTTCAAATTTAACATTTTCTGAGACTTTTTTCCTCATACAAAATTAAATGAACTCATTTTACAGCCTTCAGATCCGTTTACAACCTTTTACTGCTCCTTTCACATTTTGTTCTAGTTCAGCTTCCTTCAGCTTTTGTGCCAATTTTAACTTTTTTCAGCTACTTTCAGCATATTTCAGCTGTTTTTCCATCTGTTTTGTTTTCCTTTCTGATTCTTTCTGCCATCTACAACAATTTTTGTGCTTTATCTAATGTCTTTCTGCTCATTTCAGCTTGTGCTCCTTTCAGCTCATTTCTGAAAATTTAATCTTTTTCTGCTATTTCAGCTGTTGTTTAGCTGTTTTTATGCTAACTGTAGCTTTTATAGCTACAGTAATTATACTTTTCTTGCACTAATTTTGAAAATGTTCTGCTTAATTCAGCAAAAATATGTTCTCTCTACTTCCTTCTGTTAATTTGCATCATGATCGGCTTCCATGTGTAGAATCCACGTGCAGGAAGATGAGAAGATTTAAGGAGGAGACATAGAGGGATGACGGTACAAGGACAATCCAGAGACACTGACAAGACACCAAGGGACTGAATATATACAGACACTAACGGGGTGAAATGAAAGGCACCTGCGGTGATTAGGATCAGACACAGGTGCGACTGTGCTGGAACACAGGAGGAGAAATGCTGAGGGGTGACAGGCAAACATGAGGAAAAACACAACATGTATGACAAGACCCCAGAAACCCTACAATTTAAACTTCTTTCTGCTTTTTTTTTTTTTCTTTCTTTTTTTTGTTGTTGCTACTTTTCAGCTGGTTTTTTTTTTTATTTTTTTTTTTTTTTAACAAATTTCAATTTTTTTTTTCAAATAATTTCTACTTTTTTATGCTCATTTCTGTTACTTTCACCCTAATTGGGAAAAAGTGTGCTCTGTCCACTTTCTTCTGGTAATTAAAAGCTTCTTTCTGCCTTTTCAGACATTTCTTGCAAATTTCAGCTTTTCAGATAATTTACAATTTTTTTTTTTTTAGCTCATTTCTGCTCATGTGCAACACTGTGGCACCGTTAGAGCTGCTGCTTCTCAGCGAGCAGGTTACCTCAGTGCAAATTCTGGTCCAGGGGTCTTGCTGGGTGGAATATGCATGTTCTCTCCGTGCATGCGCGGGTTTTCTCCAGGTAGTTTCCTCACACAGACAAAAAACATGCATGTTAGACTGATTGGTAACTAAATTGTCCCTAGGTGTGAGTGAGAGAGTGAATGGTTGTTTGTCTGTATGTGTCCCTGTGATGGACTGGCACCCCGTCCAGTGTGTCCCCTGCCTCTCGCACAGCGATAGCTGGACATGGGCACCAGTGACCCCCCGCAAACCTAAAGGAATAAGCGGGTAAAGATAATGGATGGATGGATTTCTGCTTATTTAAACCAAATTCAGCAAGTATGTGTTATATCTGATTTCTTTGGATAACTTAGGCTTGTTCTTCCATTTCAGCATGTTTTAGCAGACTTCAGCTGTTTTTCAGCAATTAGCATTCACACTGCATTTTCTCAAGAAATGCAATTTTTCTACTCTAGTTCTTCATAAACTTGTCACAGATGTTAAAATAAGCTCTGTCTGACTGCACCACTTGCTATGATTATTTACCTTTCCTTAATGTTTTATCTTTGCAAAATCATAAAGTGACATTTAAAATACACGTATCAAAACAAAAGCTGTCTTTTTTTTTTTTTTGGTTGTATTTTGTGGCTTCACGAGTTAGAAAGTCCTTCAGTTGTGACATTGAAGTCCTTGAAACTTCAATTTGATCATTTTCAGAGGATGAGTACTACACATGAATTTTGTCCCATTGACAATGCTCGACAGTAGCCTGGAGAAAAGGAAAAATCTAAACGCCTACACCCACACAGCAAATGCCAGCGCAAGGTAGTGTGTCGCCCGAAGCGAAAAGAGAACAGTTATTGTTGGACTCTTTTTTTTTTTTCTATTCCAAATGAAGAAGAGCTGCAAAGCTTACAGCTTACACACAGAAATACACAAACTGCATGACCCTGTAGGTCAGAGAGGCTTGCACCATTTCCCATTTCTTTCAGCAGTTTCCTTTCTTTTCTTTTTTTCTGGTTCTGGTGGCCCCCCTCCAGCTATGTCCTTTTTGTTCCAGCATCAGCCAGAGCAAAAGTGGGTGGGTGGGTTGTGTGTAGTCCTGCCGGTGTTGCTGTAAACACAAAAACATCACAGTCAGTTTGCACCGCACATATTTGAAATGAAGCCATATGACACCAAAAAAAGCTCTCATTTTTACATGAAAAGACAGAACGGTGCACCTTTGGAGCAAGAACTTTGCTGTAAAATATAAATAGGATGCACTGATTTTAACTATCCCAAATTACTGGATTCAAGGCTCAACACAAATGTTCAAATATGCAGGAAAATCACGAGTTGTCTGAAGGATGCGTTGCAAGGTCTTATAACAGCTCAGCCATGGATGCCTCAGTGTTCACAACAAACCAGCAAATGGTTAAAATACATGTCGCCATGGTCACTGCTGCAGCTCGTCTGACTAGATACACATTTCTAATGAGCTCGTTTCCAAAGGCGCTGCAACAAGCACTGCTTCTCTCAGTGCTTTTGTTTAGCTGAAGCATTCAAAGAAGCTGGCCTCAGCTTTGCCTCTTCGGTTTATTATTGTGTCCACATGAGAACAAAGACTGAATCTTAGATGTGCTGCTAAAAATGCCCTGTAATGTTATTTATGTCAAATGGTGTTAAGCTGTATTAGTTTAGACTCTCAGCAATCAACTTTTCTAGGTGACTGGACTTGTTTTATTGATTTCTGAAGGCATTTTATGTCTCGTCTTCAGTGCTTTCAATTCAAACGGAAGAATAAAGAACTAGGTCTTTGGGCCTGCAGTGAGTTGCTTTGACCTAAAGGTCGCATGTCACTGGACGGCAACTGGTCAAGTCTGTTCAAACTTGACTCACTATGCAAGAAAACATGCAATTATTTCATTGCAGTCACAGTGATGAGTATACACAAGCAAGCAAGCAGTTCAACCATATTCCATACAGCCAATTTAAAAAAGGTTTATTTTTGTTATAGTCTAGGCCAAGTATTCATTGTCCACCTTCACCCACATCACATTCACCTGGGCATGCTTTATGCTCAAATTAGCAGCCTTCCCCATGTTTATGATTTAATGTACTGGAGTGCTCTTTTAAAATAAAGGCAGGGATATTTGGACAAGTTTTTAAATAATCAATAGCACATTCTTAGACCTGGACATGTTTTCTGATAGAGGAGAGAGAAAGCAGACTTGTTGACAACAGTATGGACACTGTGTTTCCTTATGAAGGAATTTTTTTATGATACACTATAAATACATGAAATATGAACATGTTTAATTGTAGCCAAGTCTCCACCACTGACAAAAATACTCCAAAATCAACAGTGAGCCACACAGTTAAACATTATATAATGTATGTTATCATTTGATCAGAAGCCAAATCAATGGTATAATTCATGCATTATCTTTATCTTCCTCTTCCTTTTTGGGTCACTGGTGCCCATAGTGTGAGAGGTGGGGGACACCCAGGACAGGTCTCCAGTCCTTCACAGGGACACATAGTCTAACATGCATGTTTTTGGTCTATGGGAGGAAACCGGAGTACCCAGAGGAAAGTCACGCATGCACAGAGAGAACATGCAAACTCCACCCAGAAAGGCCTCCGGCCAGGATTTGATGCATTGGCCTTCTCCCTGAGAGGACACAGCTCTACCAACTGAGCCATCATGTCACCAGTGGTATAATATGAACTAAAACAAAAATTAAGGCCAGAAAACGTTGAAAAATTACCAGTACTATGTGTGCTCACTATGCTCACTAATCACTGTTAATGAGGCTTAAATACTGTAGAAAAGCGTGATTTTATTTGGTTATTTATCTGATGTAAAACAATGAGTTTAGGTTCAGTCATCAGGTTCACAACTCTTTTAACTCCCACTTCTCACTTTTTATTGGGTATTTGTTAGCTAAACAACAAGGCATTCACATAACACCGTGAAACACTATGACTACTGGCATGTTCCAGCTGTACTTGGAAATTGGAATTTTTGAGTTCCAAGCTGAAAAAAAATCCACTGGAATGCTCCAAAGCTGGAAATTCAACCTGAAATATCACAGATCCTTGGTCAAACTCAACCTCAACATCCAAGATGACTACCTTGTTCATGCAAAGTCATGATAGTTACAGGCATATGCCTTTTTTGTTGTTATATCTCGTCAGTTTTTACTTCATTTAATGAGTCGTTCACATATTACTTAATTAGGAAACATGTTGCCAGCAGTGTGTAAAGTGTGGACTGTACATATGTATATACATGTATATGAACATGGATCTTTGAGCATGACCTGGAGGTTGAAGCTAGAATGGGACCAGCTTCTCTGTAGGCAAGTTCCAGGACACGTTTAAAGTCCCGCCTCCCTAAACATAAACAAATGGCGCATTGTCCTTGGTAAAATATAATAAAAATACCAAAGTTCATGCTCATTAATCCAAGTATAAATCCAACAATGTTCAATCAGGTCACCTGGCCGGTTTCTTCTGTTGATGAGACATTTCATCCTTCATCCGAAGGACTTTTTCAGTCTGAGGAGCCCATCAAACCAAACTGAATCCCACAAACAGTGGGAATAGTCAGGTCCTCTGGACGGTTTCTTTTGTTACTGATACGTTTCATCCAAAGACGGGGGGCCTCAGAGACCATTTTATCACCAGCAAATTGGCATTTTCCACTCTGGGAGTGAGCTTTTTGTGTGATTCAATTCAGTTTGGTGAGCTCCTCAGACTGAAGAAGTCCTTCTGATGAAGGCTGAAACATCTCAGCAGCAAAATAAACTGTCCAGATTACCTAACTGAACATTGTTGGATGATTAAACAATACACCTCCGATATTTTTTCATGTGTTTACTCCTGATGATTCAAGTAGTTCTAACTTAATGCACATTTTTCCAGTACATTTATCTTTATTAGTTATTGCATGCTTGTCACACCATTCTGATTCCAAACTTTCAATATGGCAGTTCCTGTAAAATAATCCCACTTGGCTTTACTTCCCAATAAAGAGGGTAGACAGGAACACTTGGTCTATAATAGATCATAATCTATGGTTGGGCTGCATATAAGGCAGAGATATATTGGTATTGGTTTGTATTATTGGTTTGTATTAACAATACCTGGTTACTGTGCACAACATTATCAAAGTCTACTTGTTTTCTAAGTTGGAACTGCAACACAGTGAAGTTGAATATGTCAGGTCCAAGACTTCTGGACTAAATGGAAACCAGCTTATATCTTCAGCTTCTCCAGACCTAAAGCCTTCACGTTTGTTTCCCTGTGGATTGGGCAATAAACTTAATGGTTATCTTGCACAGACTGATGTGTTACTAATCATCTTGCACAGACTGATGTGTTACTAATCATCTTGCACAGACTGATGTGTTACTAATCATCTTGTACACACTGATGTGTTACTAATCATCTTACACAGACTGATGTGTTACTAATCATCTTGCACAGACTGATGTGTTACTAATCATCTTGCACAGACTGATGTCGTACTTATCATCTTGCACAGACTGATGTGTTACTAATCATCTTGCACAGACTGATGTGTTACTAATCAAAGAATGTCAAAAGCTGAAGTACTGCTGGTAGTAATTAGCTACATTAGCAGCAACACCATTTTTACTATGTAAATTCCTTTATGTCTACTTATTTACTCTAAAAGATCTTTTTTCTGAACAGCTCATCTAATGATGCGTAAAGGCTTTTCTTCAACAGGACCTTCAATGCTCTTTCAGCTTACGGTCTTGTTTACAGCTTTAAAGTGCATGAGATTTTGTACATTCCTTGATCTAATTTAGATTTTTTTTTTGTGAGTGTGTGTGTGTGTGTGTGTGTGGGGGGGGGGGGACTGCTCATCTTAAAGTCTTGAATTTAATATCTGCAGAATCTCTGTACTGTTGAAATCACCTTCATTATACACTGCAGCCGGCAGCATATGTTTACCCTAAATAAAATGCATATTAAGTGAAGTAAACTAGGTTGTTTTTGTGCTGAAGGTCCTGAAGGATACATCCATTTACAATATACCCTGGGTAAGAAGATGTAAATAAAATAAAATAAAATAAAATAAAATAAAAGTTCTTGTTTCTATTACAGCAAGGTTCTGGTGAGAAAACTAAAGGTCGTCAGAGAGATGTTTGCTTATTCAAAATGTGCTAAAAAGCAGGCCAGAAGATTTATAGATATTAGATATGCACGCAACGCTGCATCTCCTTTGGTACTCTGCTGGCTTTCAGTCCCAGTCAGGTTTGAAATTAATAAATTTAGAGTAGTCGTGCAAAACTATTCAAATATGTTTGTCTAAAAGAAGAAATATTTTATGAAAGTTTGACATCTTTTTAGCACAGAGTGAAATTCTATTTTTTTATTAAAGAGATTTTTTTTCATAGTAAAGCAGGATAAAGAAAATGGATGGATGGTAGATCATCTGAATTGGCCCACCGGCCTCGCTGTGATGCACGCATCAGACAAAAGAGTCCAGCTTTTATGTGTCTCTGGGCCACCTCCAGGCTTCCATCCACATGTCTGCTTGTGAACTGACAGTGCTGCTGTGACATCCTCTCTCTGTCTCCTCTGGGATAACATATTGTAGATGGCCTCCTTTGCCTTTGGATGTTTCCCTACATTCAGAAAATAACCGATGTTCAAACAGCGTATGTGTCCCTGCCAAACTCACACACACACGCAACACACTGTACACAGAAGTTACACTCGATAAGCAAATATACACGTTACTCCTGTTTCATTCACAGGTTTTCAATTTATCAAGACGAAAAGAAAAATGTGCTTCGTCGGGTTCCCCTCATTTGTTTGTCGGAGGATGTGGCACGATCATCAGTCTGGAGGAGATAGCGTGTGGACTGATGCGGAAAATGTATTGAAATATGTGAGATTGATGGAGACGTTCACAAAAGAGGGAACAGTCCCGAACTTCCCTTTTCACTTCCTCATATTTGTTATTATAGGTGTCGCGTTATTGTCTGGAAACTTTCTGCCAGTCGTTCTTCTGGCGTTCATACACAGAATAAAAAAGCAACACAGCTGCTTTTTGTTTTCTGTTTGTTTGCTCTTGTGCTGCCATCATTTATTAAAAGTGTGCTTTTGTGAATCTGGCGCTGGGCTTCTGTTGTCCTCGTCTCTCTTCGGTCTGAGACCCAAAGTGTTTGCGGCCCCTTCTGCTGTCACTTCCAGCTCAGCCTGGCCCGCTCCCCTATTTGAAGTTCTGTCATCGCCTGGCTTTGAACTGCCACTTATGTTTTAGCCTACATGCTGCTTGTCTCCGGAGCTTTGTCTGGTGTGAAATTGGCTGAGTCACAGGCCACATTTCAGCTCAGGGTTTTTATAATAAATACTGGACACATTTAGGCAGGCTCAGCAGCCCCTCTGTCTCAAAACTGTAATGCTTTTGATCTCTGGATATTTTCTGTGGCTTTTTTATTTATTTATTATTATTATTTTTTAATTCAAAAGTTAATTTTGTAGTATAAAGTGCAGAAGTTATGTATTAAATTGTTTTGATTTTAAATTTTCTATTCCACTTTAGTAGCATTATAGGCACTTTGCAGGTTAAGATCAGCACAGTTGGAAACACAGTCTTTTTAAAATAATTATGTGCTCTGCTTGCTTAAAGTTTGCAGGCGATACTTGACTTTGAAAGAAAAACTGCAAATCAAACATTACTTTTGAGATTTGTGTATCCCTTTGTTTTACAGTTTCTATCATTTTGATTCAAAATGTGAGTTTGTTTCAGTTTAAGCCACACAAGTTCATTAAACTATTTGTTTTAATTAATTAAAGGCATGAATGCATATCACCGCTGCTTCTCATGCCACAATTTTAACTTTATCTTGTGATGAGAAATGAGAAAGTTGAAGTTGTTTGGGCAAACGTTTAAAATAAGATACCATATTTCCCGCTGTACACTTCGCTCCGCACTATAAGTCACGTCAGTCCAAATATGTCTAATAAAGTGGAAAAATCTATAAATAAGTCGCTTTGCCGGTTTGCTCTAAATTATAGCAAAGTTGTGTCTCAGTTTAACTTTTCCTTAATAAATGCATTTTGACGGTCAAATCAGCTGCATTTCAAAAACCAATTCACAGCCACGTGAACATACAGAGGGACGACTCACTGTGAATTTCGTTGAAATTTAACAAGATAACCACCTAAAAACAATTATTTGTTTGCTTGAAATTATAGTAAAGGTGTGTCTCAGTTGAACTTTTACTTAATAAATGCACTTTGACGTCAAATCAGCTGCATTTCAAAAGCCGATACTTCAATCTCTTCGGCGTATAAGTCGCAGGTCATGCAAATTATGAAAAAAGCGACTTATAGGCTGAAAAATATGGAATGCACAACTTTGTGTAATACTACAAGATTCCATGTCCAGAGTCTGTGTTGGCAAAGATTCTCAGCTACTACCATACAAATCTTAGCCTAATATCTTTAAAACTTTCTTAATTAGCCATTTTTCTGCTTGCCAAGATTGATAGCTGCGGGAGCCATCTTTATTTGGATTGACTCCAAAAGTTTACAGATTTAGAGGTCCATTCAGTCATTATTTTCTAAATGTTTGATCAAAATCAATCCAGTCATTCCTGAAATATTTTGCCCGCAGAATGCGTTGACGTACTGCAAATATTTACAGCTGAACTTTGAACAAAAAGATACCCAATTTGTTAGCATTTAAAGTACAGTATGTATTAGGAATCAGTCTCAGCTACAACCACATCATATTCCAGTTTAAGTTTCTATAAATTTAATTGCTATAAAGCCATTTTAGTGTTTGTTGTGGCTGCCATTTTGAATCAGGTTGATTGCACATGATCAGTTTTAGATGTACTTATACTGAACACTTTCTTCAAGTTTCATTAACGTCTGTTCAGTAGTTCATGAGATATTAAAACACACAGAGATACATGCAAAATCTTTATCATCTGCCTTTGCCTTATGGTAGTGGCCAATAAAATATTACATTAATTACAGCAAACATTAAATCTGGCTTTATTTTAAACATTTAGCAAACACAATGTTTACCGCAACAAATACAGTAAATCACGTCTGTTAAAACGGTAATGGAAGTTGAGGTTAGGGAAGGTTTTTTTTTTTTTTTTTTTTTTTTTTTAAAAA
>JARVGQ010000116.1:30264150-30277097 GCA_031762355.1 Hypsolebias martinsi | reverse complement strand
AACTGGAAGTTGGTTCCACAAGAGAGGAGCCTGAGAACTGAAAGATCTTCCTCCCGTTCTGCTTTTGGAAACTCTAGGAACTGCAAGTAAACCTGCAGTCTGAGAGCAAAGTGCTCTGTTAAGAAAATATGACACATTCAGACCTCTAATATATGTTCTGCTTAAGTTTTTAAAATGTCATTTTCAAAATGATTTGTTACAAATGCATACACGTGAATAGTTTTCAATTGATATTATTTATGTCTAAACGTGATTCTTGACCGGCCATTGTGTATCTGTTCCTCTCAAACTCAGCCGATTGAAGCAAATGGCAGCATGACTTGGTGCTATACAAAATAAACTATGGTAAATTGAATTGAATAAGATGGAGCTAGGTTGTTGAGAACTTTGTAGGTCAGAAGTAAGATTTTGAATTCAGTTCTGGATTTGACAGGGAGCCAATGGAGAGAAGCTAAAACAGGAGCGATATGATCTCTAACTCTTATTAAAACTCTGGCAGCAGCATTTTGGATTAACTGAAGACTTTTTTTAAAACGTTTTTGTAAATAATAATACAGTAGTAATAGTAATGTAAATACATTAGCATTAATATGCTGAATTCTTATCTTGTAATTTTAATAACTTAATCTTAAATAATTGTATGATGTGAGTGATGAGATGTATTTTGCTGCAGCTTTTTATTTTTTAATAACATTCAGGTTTTTTTTGTAATGAGCTAAAACAAATTTGAACATGACTTTATTCTACTTTTAATATCTTGTGACAGAATCCATCATAAACAAAGGCCTATGCATATTTTATTAACAGGATTATTGAACGACAGCCTGTGTCTCAATGAGATGATCTGTAAAACAAACAAATAAATAAAAATAGAAGTGGATTATCATTATTTTTCTGTGTTTCATTCCATCACCAGTTGCAAAACAAGCCACAATGATGATAAACCATCCTTCTAACACTCGCTGACCTCTGATGAGTAGAAGGAGAACAGAAAGCAGGAAGAAGAGCTGAGAGTGACTCTAAGTGATGGAGACAACGTCTGAGGGTCCAAAAGTCACCATGGATCTCCTGGAGGTGTCACTCTGGACACGATGTAGAGCGCAGGCCCGACTGCGAGGGCTCGCCTCGTGGGAGAGGGGCGTCAGCGAGAGAGACGAAATGAAGGGGCATGACTTTTATGGGACACGCACATTAACTATAATTAGTAAAACTGACCTCTGATACATAACTGGATCAAGATTGCTACAACAAAAAAAAAAAAAAGTCCACACAAGAAGATGGATGTGCCGCGACAAGCTGGACATCATGGAGGATATAGTTTGGCGCGCCAAAAATACACAAACTTTGGGTTTTTCTAAACACACAGTCTAAATTGGTGTTATGTTCAAACCATTCCGCTCGTTAGTCCCAAATCACTCAAAACACAAGCGCCGAGATAAATTCAGCACTTCATAAATCCCATTCTGGACATGGCCAGCTCCTGTCCTTATCAGACAGCTCCTGGCTGGTAGCTGCAGCTCGATAACAGCCCGTTCTGTTTACTGACACTCACAGGAACCAGCGCTCACATTAAAGTGGCCCCTGGATTTACTGGGTAAAGTCCATGATGTCTGGGGGAGGGTGGGCGTTTGGCTATCATGAGGAGGAATGTAAATTGTCAAAGGCTACTTAAAGCATTTGTTCTGAACCGTTTCCTGTTCTGCTGAGACTTTGAACGTTTAATTGAGCGTTTGTTCTCCTCCTTCCAAGAAGATTCTGTCAAGAGACACTTGATTCGATAAATCCATCAAAAGTCCTGAGAAAAGCAGAACGAGACCTTGAACAACGGTTACCAAACTTCTTGGTTTTCCGATCCACAAAATAAAAAGACAAACTTGTGAGCCCAAGTTTTTTTAGTTAAAGT
Organism: Hypsolebias martinsi; assembly: GCA_031762355.1. Taxonomy (NCBI): domain Eukaryota; kingdom Metazoa; phylum Chordata; class Actinopteri; order Cyprinodontiformes; family Rivulidae; genus Hypsolebias; species Hypsolebias martinsi. The sequence goes on along the minus strand of JARVGQ010000116.1, from coordinate 30,275,194 downwards.
ACTCAAACATTGCAATTAGACCGATGAAATGAAGTAATATTGACCACACTAGAGCATATTTATGCGCCACTTACAACACCTTTTAATCGCAGTTGTAGCAAAACAAGCTAATTATTAATCTTTTTAGTCTGATAATCGTCTCAAGAGCTGAAACTTGGTGTTTTGCAACTCATAGTTGGGCTCCAAACACAATTTTGGGAACCGTTGCTCTTGAAAATCACAAGCCACAAGATGGTCATAGTGTAAAAAAAAAAAAACTATTAAAATGGATTCTCATGTAAATATTTGGTCATTTCTAAAAGGTTATATAGAACAGAGCATCATCTACAAAGCAGACCATTTTAACACAGTCTCGAACAACATCCAGGTATGGTGAACATGAAATCATAAACTATTATAGAAATGTTTTAGGTCTTTGTAGAAGAGACTGAACTCACCTGAGATGAGTTTTCTGCCGTGCAGTGTGAGCTTCAAGGTCCAGCTTTAACTTTTTGTTGTGTATTGTGGACAGCAGTGCAGCTTCTCCTCTCTGGCACACACAAAACAAACACAGCCTTTCAAAAGAGACAGATTTGTCAGACAAGCAGGAATTTGACCAAAGAGCTTCTTGTCCTGTAAATCTGAGAAACGGTCCGTTTAGTTAATGTGGAAGACAGAATATGAATTTATCTTTTATTTTTTACCATTTATGGCCTCTTACATTTGTTGAACTGGCAGTCGTGAGTTAAAAATGTTTCCAGGCTGTAGGAACCGGAGCCATCTCATTAAGAAATTCCCAGTATAAAGTGTTTATAAACTGGCTCTTGGTCATCTCTGGTGATGGATGGATGCCTCCTATCGCTGGCTCTTCCTGCTGACTCCTCAACGCGCTTAACAATGTTTCTGCCACTGTTTCCCAACCACACACACACCGACGCACGCTCGACCTGATATTTTCTGTTCTGAGTCGACTTCCTCGGTGGGTGGGCCCTCGCTGTTGTCTGCGTCGTGTTTGAGGGAGAAATGTGCACGCGCGTGGGTGAAATGAAGAGGTCAGGGATTCTGCTAATGAAGAGAGACGACGCGGCTTACGAGGCCTCCCATGAGCGGGTCAACAGCGAAGGCCAGGGGTCAGAGGTCAACATGAAGTCCAAGATCAGCCCTTGACTGATAGAAGGGAGGGGGCAAGGAGCCGAAGTAAATTAATTACAGAAACAATATAAAAACAAAACAAGAACAAAAAACTAACAGCAGTAAGAAAAAATGTGGAATAAATCATTTTTTATTGTCATTTTGTTACCGTACACGTCACCAGATGTTTTTTTTATTTTATTTTTACATTTCTTTACATATAAAATAAACTTTTCTATGAAAATGTGCAAAATTTGATTTAAAAGTATGCCAATTAAACAAACAAACAAAAAAGGGATCCATATAAAGAAATTTATCTTCATTTAAACTGGCCATTTATTAGAAAAAAAAAACTACACAAGTACAAATAAAAAGTTTACATTACAAAAGTGAAGGCTTTTCTTTTGGAACTTGGTGTGCTTGTCAAATAAAGTGTCTAAAAACAAATGCACCACTGCATTTACACGTTTAAAACTCATAAAACACAGTTCAGGTTACTGGAGGCATTTCGAAACATTACAGTTTGACCAACCATACGAATGTATTAAAAATTTTAACAATTTCAAATAATTGTAATAGGAAAAAAAAATAATTAAAAAAACCTCTGAGGTACAATCGGCACCAACACAAATTCAATAATATTCAGACTTGGTCCGACATTTACACACAATTATAATAAAACCCAAAACTAAAACAAAAAGGCCCACTACAAATCATCATAATCAGAAAATAACAATTGTAAACATTAAAAAGAATAAAACCTTCATGAATAAATCTAACAGAGTTAAGTCAGGTCTTCTGATGGATGCAAAAAAAAAAAAAAAAGAAATTGTTGAAACGTTTCATATTTTATCCAAAAGTCATTGTCGGTCTGAGGAGCTGCAATAAACTCAGTCTTATAAATAGCCCCTTCTCATAGTGCAGAGGTGGGCAACATTTTTTTCCAGAGAGCCACATCAAGAGATTTAAAGCAAGCCGAGGGCCGCATAAAGAATAAATAAAAAAATAATATTCTTTATGACAGATAATCTAGACCTTTTTCAGGCTTTTTCTTATTGTAGCATAGTTAGCATGCTTTATAAAACACGTCTTTCTAATATCCGTCAGGAACATAAGACGTACAGTTTTCTGTCAACTGTCTCTTGTGACAATATATTATACACGTTAGCTTAACATGTAATACACGTTAGCTTTACATGTTAGCTTATCATGTACTACACTAGCTTAACATATTATAAATGTTAGCTTAACATGTAATACACAATAGCTTAACATGTAATACACTTTAGCTTAACATGTTATACATGTTAGCTTATCATGTACTACACACTAGCTTAACATGTAATGTATGTTAGCTTAACATGTAATACACATTAGCTTAACATGTAATACACTTTAGCTTATCATGTACTACACACTAGCTTAACATGTAATGTATGTTAGCTTAACATGTGATACACATTAGCTTAACATGTAATACACTTTAGCTTAAAATGTAATACATGTTAGATTAACATGTAATACACACTAGCTTAACATGTGATACGTTAGATTAACATGTAACACATACTAGCTTAACATGTGATACGTTAGATTAACATGTAATACATACTAGCTTAACATGTGATACGTTAGATTAACATGTAATACATAAACTAGCTTAACATGTAATACGTTAGCGTAAATATGCAAAACAAAGAGATATATTTGTAATTCTAGTCTAGTTCTAGAAACACGATTTAAAAAACGTTTTAAAAAAGTTCTGCATACAATGTTTAATGTAATTTCCTTAACTTGTTGATAAATTGCTGTTTTTTTAATCAATCCTTTTTTTTTTTTTTTTCTTTTTAGTTTATTTTTTCACCAAGGATATTGGGGGCCTGAAGGAGATTGTCCAAGGGCCACTTTTGGACCTCGGGCCATACGTTGCCCATGTCTGTCACTGTGGATCAACCAGATTGTTGTAGACATCCAGAACTAGCTGTTCACATGATAAAGGAGGACCATTAGTGGACTAATAACTGTTTGAGCCACTATGAGAAGGTGATATTTATCAGACTGAGTTCATAACAGCTCCTCAGACTGATGGCCTTTAGGATAAAAGACAAAACGTTTCAACAATTTTTTTTTTTTTTTGGTTTTGTTTTTTACTTTTTGCATCCATCCAGAGGACCGGACTTAACTTTGTTGGCTTTTTCTATGTGGATTATTGAGCATGCATCAGGACATCTAATAAATAAAACCTATAAATTCACGTTTGTACGTGTGTTAAAAACGTGAATTTGAACAGACGTGAGTTTTGACTCGAGCTTCGCCCTCCAGGAGACTCCTCCCCGTTACGTGTTTCAGCTCTGGATCAGAGGCGCCGTCTCATCATTTTGAATGTTCCCATTCACATTCAGAACCGGAGCCTTGCGATAAATTAGGAACTGTACCGAGATCTGAAGGACGAGGTTAGGGAGATCAAACATACTGAAGGAAAAGCTACACAATTACAGCGGTTTGTCTCCAGAAGTAGAACTTTACATTAAAGACGTCCAGATAAATACAGACATTTTCAACAAGTCTAAAAATCACAACACTGAGCTACAGATGTCAGTTTTAGCCTCAGTTAACCTGCAGTGCATTATGGTTAATTTCCACTGATCATATAACAAATTATCTGACTTAATCCATGTGGACAGGTCAAACACAGCCATGCTTACATTAAACATCTTTTAGTTCTATAAGGGGTCGAATGGTGGAATATTTATTTTTTAGCATTTCTTTAAGCTGATTAAAACTTCACTTATTTTTTTCTGCACAAAACGTGCAGATGAAACTTTGCATTAAGCAACTTGACACTTGAAATGACCCTAAGTGCAGAGAAGCAGAGCAGCCTCCAGGGGACACTAAGGTAACGGCTCTGTTGCGGCCACATAAAGCAGTTCCCCTGCACGTGTTTGGATGTCGAAACTGCTCACACACAGTCACAAGTCATGATGAAACGTCACCAGCCTGGTTTAGGTCTCGTGACCTGGCTAAACCCAAACTGTTACATGTACATGGTGTTACTGGGAGCCCGAAGCCCCACAGCAGCAGCTGCTGGTTTGTTACTCTCTAAAAGGATACAATGAGGTCCAAGGAGAGGGTGCCGAGGCTGCCGATGAGCCAGGGTAAGTGATGAACCAGGTAGCTGCTCTCACCCTCCCCCAGGTCAGGGTTCTTCAGCAGGACGCTCAGACCGTACGTAGTGTTCCCCAAAATGACCAGTGCAAACAGGAAGTAAGACACCCCCTCTGTTGACTTCCTCTTGAACTGCGAAGAGAAACGGATCCACCGAAGAGGAAATAAATGAGACATGTCATGGTAGAGGAAACCGAAAACATTTTCAGAGCTGACATAAACTCATTTTTATTTGGACTAATGTTACGATGTGTCCAGACCAAACAGGAAACCAGACCTTTTGTGATTATACGTCATTTACTTTTGCTCTCTCAGTTTTAGGCACATTCAGTCTTGTTTCCCCTCTTTGCTATACTTTATCCCCTTTTTAGTTTTGAAAAAATAATTTTAGTATTATTATTTGCTGCTGGAAACATATTCATATACTGTACTGTATGTTAGTTTACATATTTATATCCTCCACTTAAAGGAATGCTTTACATTTCACTGGTATAAAAATGCACTGGAATGGCCAACCACAGTGCAGTCAAGGGGAGAATTTGTGCTGCCATCTTGGTAGGTGTTACAAGACAACCTTAATCACTGCCATCATGGCAGTAATAACAGATCAGTATTAGTGACACGCTGTTTTAAATATCAACCATTAGTCTACAACTAGTCTACCCATTTCATGCATAAAATCTATAAAGTAAATGGTGAATTAGTACATAGGCTAGACATAATCTAAGTTATCAATGTCTAGTTAATGATGTGCGTGTTATCTTAGGTTTAAATATTTCCAAAATTGTGAAGAAAAATACTTTCTATAAGTTTAAATGATTAGTATAAGTACAATTAACTACAGACACAGGCTGCAGAGTTCTCAGCTATAGGTCTAGTTAGGATGGTTACAGCACTAGGTAATGTTATCTGTGGCGTACCAGGTCGGTGTTTTGCTGCTGCTGATCTTAAACAAGTTTGTTGGGTGGCTCGCTACAACATACTCCTTTTTCTGTTTTCACGAATCATATGATGTTTATTTAAGTAAAATTAGGCTATTTGTATGTGCTTTTGTACTATCAATGCAGCATACAGCACACAACATACAGCACACACAAGGCTCTGAGTTGTCTCAACAGTGCAGAGTGACAGGTGTAGCACCTAGTAAGATGGCTACTATGAATCTCACAGAGTGCTGTCCGTAGCCGTTACAGTGTACAGGAGTCCCTCGACACTTTGTGGTTCAACTTTCGCAGACTCACTCTTTTGTGGGTTTTCAACGTAAGATTGTACATGACACACGATGACTGATTGATGGAAAGTGACCAACCAGAGCATTGTGCTGAGGGGCGGACTGACCATTGGGAGCACCGGGACATTTCCCGGTGGCCTGGCCTGCTTAGTGATCGCTGAGCCCCCCTCTTCCTTTCTCTTTCTGAGGCAGTCTGTCACAGCAGAGCAGAGACACACGATAGGCGGGCATGCAACCTGTTGTGTGTCTCTGCTGTGACAGACAGCCACAGCAAAAAAAAAAAAAAAAAATGGAGGGGGGCAGAGGGTGGGGTCTGTCTTTCCCCATCGTAGCTGCAGAAGCTTCAGTGAGGGGGATACCTGAGTGAGCGGCATGGATTGTTTATTTAAAATAATCAAGCCTGATTCGAACCGAGCCTTTGGTCCAGCCCCTCAGCGATCACTGAGCGGGCCAGGCCACCGGGAAATGTCCCGGTGCTCCCGATGTTCAGTCCGACACTGAACCAGAGCGTCGTGCTCTGTATCCCGGGTGCTGATTGGCTCAGTAACAGTAGCATCAGTCTGTCTGCTTTCTTTCGCTGTGCTTTTTTTTAAGTGTTTAGAACATTGTTAAGAACATTGCAAGAGTGTGGGAAAGGGTTTATAAAGACTTTTAAAAAATTTAAATACTAGTTTAAATATAATGTCCCTACTTTGTGGATTTTCACCTCTCTGGTGTCTGGACCGTAACCCCAACGATAAGTGAGGGACTACTGTACGATTTTTCTATTTCAGTGTGACCTCCAAGATCAAGTTGTACAAAAACATCTATCTCAAATATCAACCTCACATTCAGTGCATAGATAACTTTGTCATACTCACATTGGTGTACATCTGTGGAAGTCTGGAGCAGAGGTAGAGGACTGATGAAAAAGACCCAATGGTAAAACCAATGATCTCTTTCTTTGTAAAAGCCTGAAGTGACAAAAGGTGTGGATGTAACTTTAGAAACACCAAAACAGCCAGGCACGACGCTGCGAGCCAAAAACCCATCAAACGAACAGGCCTCACCTTGATGGAGCCAGCATCAGCGGCTGAGAGTAAGGAGCGACTTCTGAACCCGGAGGAGTCCGTTTCAGGTTCAGACCCAAACAGCTGGAGATGGACGAGGCTTGACGTGAGGCCCAGAATGCAAAATATGCTCGCTGCATGCAAGACTGTTCTCCCTGGCAAAGACACGAGCAGCAGCCGGATTACTTTTAGGACAGTGAATTAAACCTGAGAACTACTGATCTGTGCTATCTGTCAAAGGTTTAAATCAGAGTAAGGTACAAGAACGGGTCGATTACTGGTTTAAAGGCACATCACAGTGTCATAACCACTAAGTTTTTTTGTATTTCCCCTCCTCACTGAAAGACCAGTTGCTTCGAGTTCAGCTGTGTATGGTAGTCGAGAAAGGATTCAGTTAAATTCAGTGTTGGTTGTTTGTTCAATTAATCCGGCAGGACACACAATCAGCTGCGGCTTGTCTACTGGAGGAGCAGCAATAAGTTTTCAAGGCAACACTGTTTTGAAACAAACCTTTGCATCAAGCTACAAGGGTTAGCATGTTAGCAGGTGAAATAACTCAACAGACCGCTAGCTCGCTACGAGGCGAAAAACCAACTGACTAACTAACTAACTAACATCAGCTTGTCAAATTCCAAATGTTACTTTACAAAGAGCTGAACACCAAATAAGAAGGACCATTTTGTCCGTTTATTTTAGTTTTATAAATAAATTTGTGTGGGCAGCACGGTGGCGCAGTTGGTAGAGCTGCTGCCTCTCAGCAAGCAGGTTGTTCCGGTTCAAATCCCAACCCGGGGCCTTTCTGGGTGGAGTTTGCATGTTCTCGTCGTGCAGGCGTGGGTTTTCTCCGGGTACTCCGGTTTCCTCCCACAGACTAAAAACATGTGTTAGACTGATTGGTAACTCTACATTGTCTCTAGGTGTGAGTGAGAGAGTGAATGTTTGTCTCTGTGTCCCTGTGATGGACTGGAGACGTGTCCAGGGTGTCCCCTGCCTCTCGCACAGTGACTGCTGGACATGGGCGCCAATGACTCCCATGACCCAAAAAAAAGGAAGTGGATAAAAGATAATGGATGGATGGAAATAAATGTATCTGGCGCTGTAGTTTAGTTTGCCACTTGTGTGTTTTTAGTTTAGCCGGTAAGAAAGGAAGAAAGAGAACATTTTATTTCTCCTAAAGAGAAACACACCTTGTTTCTACTGCATACATCACAACAGTCAGCCAACCATTTAACAGTCTTTTAAAGGGGAAACGTCATCCCGTGTTTATGTGAAGAACTGTGTCATCAAACAAGCTGCTCATGTTCATAATGTCCTCTGCAATATATTATTAAAAAAAAAAAAAACACTACTGTATTTGAAAACAGCATGCTGATTTTCAGGTGTTAAATCTAAAAACTGACATCATTCAATTCAGTTCAATTCAATTAAAGTTATGGTAAATAAAAAAAGTTGACCACAAATTCATTCAGCCTTTATTTATACAGTTGGTCTAACTGAGTCATGAGGATTCATTTACAAGAGACCTGTTTGGTGTTTTTCACCTAAACATAAATTGGAGTAAAAACTGTCCCGAGTACAGGAAAAAGCAGACAAACTGATTTTAAAACAGACTCTCATCTCCTCAAATGTATTTATGCATTAAAATAAAAGAACTCTAAACTGTTACACTATTATACCTACAATATAATTATTATTTAGGAAACACTGGTGACAGTATTTGCAATTTTGTTTTTAAATAAAAGCAAATAGATCATGTTTTTGGATTTTTTTTTTTTTTTTTTTTTGTCTAATACCATTGAATTTTTACTCACTGTTATCATGCCAGCCTATGACTAGTAGGGTACTAAATAAGAAACAGAGTTTTGGTTAAAAAGTACCCAAAAAATAAATAATAAATAAAGTAGGCACTCACTTTCTGTTATTCTGTGTCTGGTCTTGTAGTAGAGGTACATGCCCAACATCACCAGGTCGGCACAGACGTAATAAACTGCTGTATATTTCTGGATAACGAGAAAAAGACATGTCAGTGATGGGCAGAGACTAGGGATGCACGACATTGGATTTTTGGCTGATATCCAATATGCCAATATGTTAAAACTTATTTGGCCGCTAACCGATACCAATAACGATATTTCCCCCCTAGACCTACTTACAGAGACTACGTAGCTTTCTCTGCTGTAGCATTAAACTACTGCATGGTCTCCGTCAATGTGACCAGCTACCATGCAGATGCCAAATACGGGCTGAAAATTATTTAACACTTCAACTTGGATTACGTTTAATGTCAAATTAATTCATGACATTTACTCTCTCTAACACAATGCCAACACTCAAACAGTGCAAATTTGTAAATGTTCACAAATCTAAACTCAACATGTTCACAAGCAACAAGTGAAAAGCGCATAAGTAGAAGTGCATTAATAGAGATATTTGACAGCCTCTTAAATTAAAAATTTCCTTAAAACAGAAGCCATTCGTATCCGTGAGTTATTTAGATGGAACGTCCGATGTCCGATATTTAACTTTATCGTTAATATCGTCCGATACGGATACCATGCCGATAATATTGTGCATCCCTAGTGGAAACCCATATTTTCTTCACATTAAATTCAAGAACTGTGTTTTAAATATAAGCTAAAATCATTTAATTCATTACTTTTGGTGTTAGTGGATTAAAACATAGATGTAAAGACGACATGTAAATTAACTGACAAGACTTCTTTGTCCGTTAAGGACTTTGCATTTTATATGAGTCACCTGAAGAGGAAGCTGGTCTGCCAAATACGAGCCCACCAGGTTACAGGAATCCCCTCCTAACCACAGCAGCAAAAACCAAATGGAGAGGGCGCTGTCCATATTCCCTTTTTTCCATGAGCTGTAGTACTGTCTGCAACCAGAGGGAACAGACAGAATTATACGCTGCCGTCAAGTACGCCAGCCAACAAAAATGAACTAATTAATGGTGCAAACACTTACGGAAAAGAAGACACCAAGAAACAAACGATGGACAGGAGGCCGAGGAAGACACTGGCCATGTCCCTCCCATCCCGGGCACACTCTCCAAGCCCGTCCCAAACCCATTTGGAGCCGTTGGGACACAGGGAGGTAAAGTTGTCTGAACTGCCCCTTAAGCTGTTCTGAGTGAGGACGCCATCCACCCACATGTTCTGCAGGTGGACAAAGACGTCTGTAAACACACTTTCCTTCAAACTCTGTGCTGTAACTGTGTCGCTGCTGAACAACGAGGCTTTTGTTTCAAGAGCAGTTTGTTAGAGATGCCATTAGGCTTGTCCCGAGCCTGGTTCTGCTGGAGGTTTCTTCCACGTGAGCAGAGCTGGGCGATATTTCGATATTTAAAAACATACTGATATAATATAAACATCGACGGCGGAATCGAACCCCCAACTTTCCATTTGGAGGACGACTGCTCTAGCCTCTCAGCCACAGCTGCCCCCCCAGCTGAAGAGGATTATTATTTAATAGATCTAAATAAATGTGTAAAAAATAAACTATTTACATATATTAAAAAATTACTTTTTAAACATTTATTTTGTACAGCTGTTTACTGTACGTGCCTGTGTGACAACTGGGACAAAGTTTGACTCAGAAATGTATTTTTCTTAGTACAAGCACAACTTGTACTTATATGTGTAAATAAGTGTCTAAAAATCAAACTAATATATGTAAATAGTTTATTGTTTAGACATTTATTTTGTACCTGTTGTACCTGTTGTTAATAAATATGCCTGTGTGACAACTGGGACAAAGCTTTGACTCAGAAATATATTTTTATTACTTTATGGAAATAAAATATATTGATATATATCATGTATCGCGATTTATCTTAAAATATCGAGATATTAATGCTGGTCCATATTGCCCAGCCCTACCATGAGGGAGTTTTTTTTTTTACCTTTCCTCTGTCGCCTTCATGCTTGCTCAAAGCAGTCTGCTCCTCAGATAAATACCGTTAAATTATTATTTTTATTTATGAATGTTTCTGTTCAGTGCCCTGAGATTACTTCTGTTGTGACTTGGCGCTACATAAATAAACTGAATCGAATTGAAATTAAAATATAAAACGATTCTATTTTTCTCATAAAGTATTAAAAGAGCATGCATCAGAATATATTTAAAAAAAATTAACGCTATACAGTACTTAAATCATAAAGACAATATTTAAAAAAATGTCTCAACCATAAGTTTAAATGAACAGCTCATTTAGAAAATTATCTCACAAGTAATTCACAGCCATACAAATATCGAAATTATCCTCATAAATGGGGAAAACATCAGAATACCTAAAAATACAAGATAAATCATTCAAGTTTCTTTTTCAGAAACAGATCATGTCTAATAACTCTGAAGGCTAGGAAACTCCTTGTAACTGTGACTTTCCTTCCCTCCATTGATTACAGTGATATTGTTTACATGAACGCTCCTACAAGCACCCTGCAGATGTTGGATGCTGTCTATCATGGTGCACTAA
>JARVGQ010000116.1:29922334-29932771 GCA_031762355.1 Hypsolebias martinsi | reverse complement strand
TGTGTGTGTGTGTGTGTGTGTGTGTGTGCTAAAATAAACTACTATTTACTACGTGTACTATTCCTGTTTTGCAGTTTTTCACTTATTGCAGGGCTTCAGGGTACGGATCCCCCGCGATGAACGAGGGACAACTGTAAATATTTTGTCTTTCCCAACTAAACCTAAGACTATCTTGTTGGGCTTAATTGAGACCATTTATGTGTGTAAAAATGTTAGAGGTATGAATATGTTTATTTAGAACAAGCTGACTGAACGATGAGTGAAATGCTTTTCATTTTTTGTAGCAAATTATTTCAAAATGCTTCATCACGTTGAAAATTTAATTTTAAATGAGTGTTTTTAGCTCAGTCAGTTTATAGATATAAATAAAATGGCAATTTTAAAAATGCAGATTAAATCAACAGTCCTGCAGTTTATTCAGTTAACTGAGTAAACAGAGAATTTACACAATTCACCTTTTTATAATCATCAATTAGATTTTCAAACCCAAACCACAACTCAGTTGATGATCAGATATAATAAGAGACTAATCAGGATAATTAATTGTTACTTAAACATATTATTTTTTCAGTAAACCTGCTTCACGGTTCACACTAACATTTTTGCAAAAATTGATTTTTTTTGTGTTTGTTTGCTCCAATTATCTGCAAATCATAAGTTTGAGGAACAAAGCTGAGGTTTTCACCAAAGCTTTCCAAAGTAATTTTTATCAACACATTTCCTTTGCATAGATATGATATACAGAAAGAAAATAAAAATAAAAAATCCTGATGCAACAGCAGTCTACATTTGTCCTTTATCACTTTCTGTGCTAGAAACCACAACAACAATGAAACCTTTTTACCTGATTTTCCCGTCTTGCTTTGTCCTAATTAATTTTCTTTTTGACTTCAAACATTTGTATAAAAAGTTATAAAATGATAAGAGGCGTCAAAGATAAAACAAGTACGATCTTCTTTGTACTGTATTTGGATGTGTGGCAGAAATCAACTTTATCACCACCTAGTGGTGCGGCATAGAAGAAACCAGGGCTCTAGCATTTTATTGGACCCTTTTGTTGTTGTTTTTTTTTTTTTGTTAAACTTTGTTGGACTTTACCGTGCATTGGAGCTAAATGCTCACAAGAAAATATTTGTTTTGGCTCAGGCTATAAAGCAAAAGATGAGGAAACCTTCTTCTTATACAAACTCTTATACGCCTTACACCTTCTGAAGAAAAAGTGCCCTAGATAAAAACTAAAAATAGAACAGAGTATTTTGGAGAAGAGTCAGAGGTGGTTGGCATGATAACCCAGGCAGTCCGCCCTGAAGTGTCTGACTGACTCCCATTCACTCAGGGCAATTAAAACGTCCACGAGGCCGGAGCTACTTGGCTTCGCCTGCGTGTGTGTGAGTGTGTTGAGGTTGCGCATGAGAGGCCGAGGCCCAATACTGTACCAGGCAAAGGTTTCCACCAAAACCATTCTTGCATAACCGAGTGAGTGATAACACGGCGCATTCCTCTCGACACATATCACAGCTGGCAGCATCTTTCCCCCTGTTTTTTTTTTTTTTTCTAAGCTCACATGTAAATGCGAGCACTGGATGAGCTGCAGAGTTTAAGGGTCTCACTGGTGAGATGTTCAAGAGGAAAAATGGTCTAATGGGATACTTCAGAGGAGTCGCTCTTCACTTTGTTTTGAAGAGAAGAAGAGACTGGATGATCTTCCAGGTCAAAGGTTACATTCGTCAGGAGGTAGGTCAGCTGGGGGTTAACGCTGCAGGTGCTCCCACATCTACTGAAACTCTTTACCTTCCCATCTGATATCAAACAGGCTGATGCAGTGGAGAGGGAAGGCTTGTCTCTGCAAGTTTTCTAATGCTTCTTTGATTTATTTCTCGTATAGTATTGTCATTGGACGAATATCAGTCACAGAGGACAGAGTTTGGAGAAAATGACAAGTCTTTGTCCACACTTGGCTAATGGCTAACAAGGTCCAGCTAGTTTTATTGTTTTTCAGGCTTATAAAACAACTCTTTATCTAAAATGATGTACCAGTGTAAAATAATACCATTGTTTTGGCATGGCTACTTTAGAGGAGTTGACGGGGGAGAGGGCAGGCCCCAGAAACCATCTTATCCCCAGCAAACTGTTGTTTTTTTTCCCACTATGGGAGTTGGTGCTTGGGGGGACTCCAGTTTGTTTGTGGCTCCTCGGACTGAAGGAGTGCTTTAGATAAAGGACGAAACATCTCAGCCACAAAACAAACCGTCCAGATGACTTGACTGAACTTTGTTGGATTTGTGTCTGGATTACTGAGCATGAACTTTGGGGATTTCACGACACTTCTGGTGTAGTTTGTAATGTTTATATGACGTGGTGCTAATGCACTGACATAAAAATGAAATGCTACAAGGATCTTTGCCGTCTCTTGTTGTTCACATCTGAAGTCAAAGTGTTTGTTTATTCAGATGCTACCATATTGTGTTTGTGGAGGCAACGTTTGTGCACTGGGAACATGGTTTATACCACTGATACAAAAGTCTCACTTACACACCCTCTCAAACTGTTAACAGGCTTTCATATTATCAAATGCAACATAATATGAGCTTTTTAAAACATCGAATAACTAACTAAGTAAACATTTAGGAAAAAAATGAACATTTGACCAGACAGCAGCAGATTAAGAACTACATTAATCAACAAAAATAAACGCATGAAAAAAGTTATCTTGAGTGTATTTTTTTTTCTTTTTTAGTCCAGAAAAGGTCCCATCTGTTTGAAATGGAGGGGCGGGACTTAAGAATTGTACTACAGCCAGCCACTAGGAGGCACTCTTTTTATGTCGCTTCAACTTCCATCTTCCAGTCCTGTTTCTAGTTATATCTTGTTGTGACGCTTGCACTGATCGGAGCATCTGGTCAGTGCAAACGTTCACTCAACTTCCATTTGCAGCAACATATAGAATCAACGCGCAGCGCACATTCACGTGTGTCGTAACCAAGACGTTGCTTGTTTGAGACAACGGCGACAACCAGGGGGTCCCAATAATACGCTGATCGCAATCTACCAGACGATCACACAGGTGGTATGTGTAGATCTCATAGCATAAAAAAAAGACTATAAAATATGTTACTTGATTTTTCTACAGGGCTGCCTGGCCTCATGGACATGACATGAAACAGCAGCTTTTCTGTGAAAAACAACAGCCTTTATTCTCTCTGAACGCTCCAGAGCTCAGAGCGGAGATTTACGAGGGAACCCTTCATGGAGACGTGAAATGCTCCAAGCGTGAAGTTGCACGTGCGCACTACAGGCGGCTGCAGCCCAAAGTGTTTCTGCACTAACAACAGTTATAATAAATGGCAGAGAGCAGAGTGTTTTTTGTGCTACTCACATTTTTTTCAGCATGTAGGAGCAAAAGTAATAAAATCCAGTTGCAAAGAGAGGTTAGTGTATTCATCAGCTTGGACCACGCAGACGCTGCATGTGATGAGGGTTGCCAGATAAATTTAAAATGTCCTTTTCTGTGCACACGTTCAACAAAGACAATACACATCTCATCAGCAAATATGACAGTTTAGGTAAATAAAAAAAAAACGACAATTTTAAAGCGACAGTTAATAATTTCTTATCTGGCAACCCGACTGAAATGGAAATTACAGCGTTTTTTGTGTAAACCTGCTATTTTTTTGTTTGTTACCTCCAATGGACATTGAAAAAAAACTAACATTTCCTGCGGTTGTTCTCATGTAAACTGGGCCTTATAGTTTGGCTTGGCCATTTTAAAAGTAGCGCGCATCCTGAAAAAGTGTGGGCACCCCTGAACTAAACAAATGACGTCATGCGAAGTGTAGATGTTTAATATTTGCTAATGTAGGGCTTGTTCACGCTGGGATGTCACGTTTGATAAAAAGTTTTTGTAATCCTAAAAATGATCAAATCTACCCCTTGTTGGGAGAGGAAGACTTCTGCCCTTTTCACCACACTCTGTGCTCTATGACTGACGCCACGGCTGATCAGGTAATAATCATAACTTTTTGACAGAACATACTCTAAAATGACCACACTATTCTTTTTAAAGGCGACTGTTAGTATAAAAGTAGATCTTGTTGCAGAATTTGATCCGTTCTGTCTTCTGCTTGGCCGAATTTGCTTAAATATGAGTATCTTCCTGCATGATCAGAGATTAGACTCTGAACACACACCACTACGTGCTGGCCGTAAAACGCCACCATCCTTTCAGTGTATATCCACTCCACTGCCAAAACACAACCTCACCTGCATTTTCAACGTTTTAACCCATCACTCCACGAGCAGCTGGTCTCCATGACTCCCGCAGGCTCACGTGGAAGCGTGTTGCGCCGATCTGCTTGTTTCTGATTGGCTGCGGCAGCCATATGACCCTGCTAGCTTAGCGTCTGGCGCATGCCGTGTTTACAAAGTGGCGCCCAAAGGGCGTGTTTGCAG
The DNA here is from genome assembly GCA_031762355.1 of Hypsolebias martinsi. Classification (NCBI taxonomy): domain Eukaryota; kingdom Metazoa; phylum Chordata; class Actinopteri; order Cyprinodontiformes; family Rivulidae; genus Hypsolebias; species Hypsolebias martinsi. The sequence continues at coordinate 29,928,322 of JARVGQ010000116.1, read as the reverse complement.
GGTTGTAAAAGTGCGGCTTGAGGAAGCTGAATGTGTTAATATATAGCTCTCTTACTGCGACACATTGGTGCGGCTGAGGGGCTGGATAATGTTTAGACCTGTGGACTTTGATACTAGTTTCACACTGATTCATACAAACGAGTAAAACGCGCTGATCATTTACTTTCATTAGAGGCTGAATTTATTCTGAGGACAGAGCAGATGTGTGCTCTTTCCAGAGTGGAGTGTCTGAGGGCTTCGTTTTTAGGAGGTGTCCTCTTCAGACTGACTTCCTCCTTTATACAAACCAAATAATTCATCAGTAGTTCATGGGTCAAGCTAGTTTTCTTTCAGTGCACTTAAAAAAATAACTTTTTTTACACCATGTAATAGATAAAATATAGGCGTCTTGTTTTTGCCTTTTCATGCCACCCACTAGACAGCTTGTAAAAATAAGAGAATTGGTGGCATGAGGTCAGTTAGGTGTAACACGTTCTTGTTTTTTCATTGATAAATGAGGAACATAAACGTTGTTCTAATGAGGAACAAACTGCTGAAAATAACCGATCAATTAACCGATGTTATGTGCAGATGGTCGCTTTCAGTAAATTAGGGTGAGCCAGTACCGTCACCTTTACCAAATGTGGGCATATGTGGTTTATTTTTTTGTCTGTTAGCAAAATATCTCATGAATACTGAGCAAACTTTAATGAAACGACTTAATTTGTTTATCTAGAATTTTGGAGTCAAACTGGTTCAGGATGCGTGTTGCAGCTGATCAACCTTATCAATCGCAGGGGCTCTGACAGTTTTACAGATATTGATCTAAAATTAGCTACATGATCGCACAAGGTCTGTGTTTATAACTTTGCCTTTAACTATTGGAGTCGGCTCTGTCTATCTGTTAGCAAAATATCCAAACTTTCAGAGCACTATCTTGGGCATAAAATGCAGCTCGTAATAGATGTGCCCTTTCAGAAATTACATGGCTTATGTGCATTGTCTTTAAAAAAAATAATAATTAATTAATAACAAATGCAAACTGAGCAACTGTGACGGCTGCTGGTCTTTGTTAGGGTCTGATTTACTTTCACAGTTTTGAGGTTTATGTTACTTCCTGCTTTTTAGTTTATGTATCAAAATGTTTTCTTTGATCTGGTTTATTTTCTGCCGGTGTTGTCTGTTTCTTAGCATCGGGGTTTAGTACATGTTTAGTCTGGTGTTTCTGTTTTGTTCCTCTGTGCTCCCAGCTGGTGTGCTTCCTCAGCTCTTCTAATTGCTATGCTAGCACACCTGTTGCTCATCAGCTATCAACTCACCTGTACTCACTTGCTCATGGTCCATTCCAGTAGCTTTAAGCTCCCTGGTTTCATAGTGGTGGTGCAGAGGTTCAAGTGAACCTGTGATCAGAAAAGTTGCCGGTGCAAAACCCCCCTGCTGACATCAAAATATGGGCGGAGGAGTTGAAGCACCCACACCTGCCTCCACCCTCATTTGCCCCACTGTGGGCCCTTGAGCACGGCCCTTAACCCCCAGCTCTCTGCTCCACACAGACGGCTGTGGTAGCTCGTGATCTGTGGTTGCGTCATCCGGCGTAAAACAAATTCCAAATCCTTGCGCGCGTTCTCTCACTGGGGCGACCCCTGAAGAAGGAGCAGCCAAAGGAAAAACAAAATTATGAAACATATGACTGTGGACTGATTTTATTTATAACAATTATTTGGATTAAACCTGCACACGTACAGGTCGTAACCTTCACCACACCTGAGCACTTCAGACGCAGCTGCACTGCAGCAGGAACATAAACTGACAGGGATGTAAATGTTGATAAAACAGTTTGCATAAGTTCTTTTTCCTGCAGTTTGAATTATCTTAAGATGACAGGAAGGCTTTTTGGTTTGGCCCCATGAGTAGCAGGACCTGCTAGTTTTATATGCTTGGAAATAAGTGTTACTATCATTACACTACTGTTAAGTGTTTTTTTTTTTTAACTTTCTGCAGCATTTACATTTTGGAAACAACAGATATCCAGAAAAGTTCCTTTCAAACTAAAGAAAATTCATGGTTGGCACAGTTTTACCACCACCAGACCAAGTTTTATTGAAAATCACCCAGATTCAGTCAGCCTGCAGCTGTTTTTCCCTCGTATGCTCTGACCCACAGAGGAAGTGTGCAGGTTGGATGTTGGGTGGAGGAGGGGTTGTGTTTATGGTAACTGGTACCAGTGGGTGGCTTCCTGGTGGTGTCTTCACCTGAACGATGGCTCCCCAGAGAAGCTCCACATCACAAACACGTATTGCATCATGATCACGACCTGCTGTTACCCTGCAGCCGGCCCGCACGATCCTGAGGAGAAGCTCAGTCGCTGCCGCCTCGCTGTGAATGTCGAGGCTCTCAGTGACTCACACACAAACACATAAAATATGTTTTTTATTAATATCTTAGCAGAGCAAGTCTAAACATAGATACATGAAGAACTCAGTTCAACATTCTCTACTCATGAACATGATGCTCCATCGCTGTTCGTTTTGGTTAAAACAACCAATTTACACCTAATTTGTCATAAAAGTGTAAGAAAAATATGATACAGTACATTTTATTTATAAAAAAATAAAAGTATTTATGTTCCCATCATAAAACACTTCACACACAAAGTACAAAAAATAAGAATATTGTCTCAAATTTGTCTTTCAGCCTTGTTTGTTTTGAACTCTGATCCAAACTAAAATAATCTTTCCCCACTTTTTTACTCTTCTAGCCTAGTTTTCATAGATAAAATAAAATAAAAACATAAAATGAATATTCCCCACTATTTTGTATGCCAAACGTTTGAACAAAATCTTGAATGGTTTCCAAGTGTCCCCATGTTGGGGATGACTCTCAGCTACTACCACACAGAATTTACTTTGCTTTGCTGTCCATCCTGTATCGATTTGACTCCAAAAGTTCATGAATTGTGGAGGTACATTCAATGATGAGTTTGAAAGATTAATTAAAACCCATTCAGTGGTTCGTGAGATATTTTGCTGACAAAGGTACACACAAATTTACATTATCAGCCATCACAGTGAAAGAACCACCATTATATTCTACCTAGAGAAAATAGTTGAGTCCCAGTTGAAGTGCTTCCTGGAGGATCACGCTATCCTTGAGTTATTCCGGTCTGGCTTCAAACCTCTCCACAGCACTGAAACTGCCCTACTGAAGGTTTTTAATGACATCTTCTTATCCACAGATACTGGTGATTCTGTGCTGCTTGTCCTATTGGACCTTACATCTGCTTTTGACACTATAGACCAAGGGTCACCAACACGGTGCCCCCGGGCACCTGGTCACCCACATGGACCTCTTGATTCGCCCGCAGGGCATGTTCTAAAAATAGCACTCACCAAGGTGCACCACGTAAAAATCGTCATTAATTATGTTTTTTAATTTAAGAAATAACATTTGCAACGATGTATATTTGAAATGAAAATGATTAATAAAAAATTAAAAAGAAATAATTTTTTGTATACAGTTTAGCAATCTTGTCTGGGGTCAAAGTTCAGAATCAGACCACTCCCACCTCCTCAGCGGTGCAACTGCAAGCTAGTTTTACCTCCCAGAGGGAAAAATGGCAGAAAAACATAAGAAAACACATTTGCACAGTGACTGGGATGAAAAGGTCTTTCACAGTGTTGACAGACAAGTGTGTCTGTGTCTAATTAGTGGCTGTGGGGACAGCAAAACACAACGTGGAGCGACACTTCATCAGCTAACACAATAGCTTCAGTGCTAACTACTACCCCTGGTGGCTCACAACAGACAGAAGAATGTCAGAGCAGCTTTGAGCAGGCTGTTTCTCATGAGGCATTTTCAGGTGAGATCTTGAAAGAAGCACTGATTAAATATGTGCAAAATAATTTATTTAAAAAGAGTAAAAGATGTGATGATTAGTTAAAATGGTTTTATATGTACAAACCAGATTCCAAAAAAGTTGGGACACTAAACAAACTGTAAATAAAAACTGAATGCAATGATTTGGAGATGGTAAAAGTCAATATTTTATTCGTAATAGAACATAGATGACAGATCAAAAGTTTAATCTGAGTAAATGTAAAATTTTAAAGGAAAAATATGTTGATTCAAAATTTCACAGTGTCAACAAATCCCAAAAAAGTTGGGACAAGTAGCAATAAGTGTCTGGAAAAAGGAAATTGAACATATAACGATCAACTGGAAGACCAATTAACACTAATTAGGTCAATTGACAACATGATTGGGTATCCACCTTATTCTGCAGGAGCGTGTATGGGCTGCCATGACAGACAGGTACCGCCCCCTGCCGGTTGTTTACTTCCGGTGAGCTAAAGCGAGAGGCAGAAGAGCTAAAGACAAATTCTGGTAATTTGTGCTGTAGCAGGAGGCTTAAACAGTTCTAATATGAGTTCGGGTTCAACTTGTGCTGTTGTTGGCTGTCACAACAGCTCAATTGAAAGACGAGCTAGAAACGTATTGTTTCGAACATCAACAACTTCGAAAGGCCTGTATGTGCCCAGCACGTTACAAACTGCACTCCATGCCGAGGAAGGAGGATCGAAAACGAGCGTGGCTAGCAGCTTTAAAACTCAAAAAAACCCTGAAGAGAGTATATGTTTGCTCCTTTCATTTTATTGATAAAAAGCCCACAGAGCTACACCCCGACCCGGAGCACTATCTGGGCTATGACCGGGCCCCACCAAAGCAAAGAAGGCAGCTCATCCGGACCACTTTGGGCCAGACAGCTTCCAGCAACGTGGACAAAATGACAGAATCTGTTCCCGGTGAGTGAAATTGTAAATGTAATTTGTCCCCGTTTCACATTTTAATCATGCTTAGCGCTTATCTTAGCTTTTACTGAAGTACTGTATAGCCTATGGTGGATGTTGTTAGCATTAGCGCTAGCTGGTTGCGGTGTTAGCATCAGCGCTAGCTGGTTGCGGTGTTAATGTGGATGTAAGTGTATTATTAATTTAATTCCAAAATACTTTATCACTAAGAGAAAGTACTTGATTGGCAGCCAAATCCAAATCTTAAAGACAAAGTGGTTAGTAATTAACATCAGTAGCACGCTAGCAGAGGTGTATATGATTTCATGAAACTGTCCGTGAATAGCTTTTTATTTAGCAACCTGGTAAAATTCAGCAATCCACTTCCCAAATACAGGCAAAACATTCAAACAAAACATGTGGGGAGATTAGCCACCAGAGATTGAAAAGTCTGGGTGTTGTGTTAATAAAGAATATGCTGAGTTATTAGAGGCAGGTTATTTAAAACAGAGGCAGTGGGAGTGGTGGGGCAGAGGTTAAGAAGGTGAGCTTGTGATCGGAAGATCGCCGGTTCAAGCCCTGGTACTGACAACATCAAAAATGTGAGTGGGATAAGTGAAGCAGTCACACCTGTCTCCACCTTCATCTGCCCCACTCTGGGCCCTTGAGCAAGTCCCTTAACCCACACCATCTGCTCCCCTGGGAACCCTAGATAGCAGCTCTCTGCTCTACACAGAGGGCTGTGGTAGCTCAGTGGTCTGTACTATTATTCACACAACACAGTCAAATACTGTATTTGGTAGCTGTTGCACCATGTGAACTAATCATGTTTGTGTCTGCGGTATATGGCGGTCGAAGTAGTGACAAATTTATCACAATGGACTCTGGAATATTAACATACCTCAAACCTAGTGATGAAGTCATGGCAGATATAGGTTTTACAATAAAAGAGTTGCTCTTTGAGAGAAAAATTAGATTAGTAATTCCTTCTTTCACAAAAAAAAGAGACAGCTACCGGTAACTGAGGAACAGGTAACATACACGCATTGGATTGCAAATGTTAGAATTCATGTTGAAAGAGCAATCCGATGTTTGAAAGTTTTCAAATTTTTATTTCAAACTGTTCCTATAAGCATGGCTCCTACAATAGACAAGATTTTGAGGATATGTGCTGCTCTAGTCAATTTGAGAGAGGATCTCATCCGTGACACAGAATAATTTT
>JARVGQ010000116.1:29895266-29907824 GCA_031762355.1 Hypsolebias martinsi | reverse complement strand
AAAACTGAAGAGAAGACACAGAGTCTACAAAAATATCTTTATTTTCTCAGGAAGAATGGGAGTTGGGCTGAAAAGAAAGAAGGAACAAGGTGAGTATTGGTTGCATGTCTTTGCAGGAAGACTGTTATCAGAAGTAGTATTAATCTTTTACTGATTTATTCTTTGTTGTAGGAGTTGGAGCAGCTTGCTGTGAGGTCCTGGGTTCTGGGAGAAGCCACTTGAGGAGAGGTGAGTATCGTTTGACTGAGGAGTTGTTTGCAGCAGGAGAAGATAGTGCAAGAGCAGGCAGGAGGATGTTGATTGGTTGTAAGGACACCATCAGAGAGAGCCGAGCCTTGGAGAGTTGAGGCCTTGGAAGGCTGGTTGAAACAGGACTTGGAAGTCGTTGGAGAGAGGCAAAGCAATAATGCTTGTTAGAAAATTATTGTCTGGAGACAACAAGAAGCTGACCATTACCTTTTACCATTCCAAAGATAATGTCCCAGTGCTGGAGGAGAGTCTGGCAGCAGCTTAAGTAGCCCTGCAGAGCAGTTCTCCAAACCAGGGATCAGGTGTGGATAATTAGATGTTTGCTCATTGCTGCAGCTGTGGGAGAGAGTGAGTGGCAGGTAGAAACCAGAACTCCCACAGAGCCCCCACCCCTGGCAATCTGACCCTCTTCTCAGGATGGTCCATGTAAAAAGAAGAGAAAAGGCCAGGTTTGACGAGGGATACGTGAAAAGTTGAATGGATCCTCATGGATTGAGGAAGATGTAGGCACACGACAGAGGGATTAATAATCTTGGTGATGGGTAAAGGTCCGATGTACCTAGGGGCTAGTTTGCGGAGGGTGTCCCTAAGGGAGACGTCTTAAGTGGACAGCCATACCTTCTGGTCAGCTGTTCTGAGAAGAGCTGTCCTGGTCTGTTGTCATACCTTGCGGCACCGTTGGACATGATGTTGGACGGACGGGACTAACGCCTCAGCATCTTGGGTCGGGAACAAAGGAGGTGAATAGCCTAGTGAGGCCTTGAATGGGGACATACCAGTGGCAGAGGATACCTGAGAGTTATGGACATATTCGATCCAAGGTCGATATTGAGACCAGGTTGAGGGATTGTCTTCGATTAGGCACCTCAAAGAAGCCTCCAGCTCCTGATTGCACCTCTCTGTTTGTCCACTGGATTGGGGATGATACCCAGAAGTGAGACTCGTTGTGGCCCCCAAGGGCTAGGCAGAAATACCTCCAAACTTGTGAAATGAACTGGGGCCCACTATCAGAGATGATGTCTATGGGAATGCGGTGGAGACAAAAAACATGATTAGTAATGAGTTTGGCCGTCTCAAAAACTGATGGTGACTTAGGGAGATGAACAAAATGAGCAGCTTTAGAGAAGCAATCAATAATGCATCCCAATAGGAAATAAACTCTTTTTTCCCTTCATTATGGCTCCCAAATGTATGTGTTTTTGGATAATTATGTAGGGTACTGTGTTAGGATAGGCTAACTACTTCGTAATACAGTACTGTACGTATATATGGTGCAGTTTGTACGTATGTTCCGACTTACGTCAAATTCGGTTTACGCCGCCGCCGTGGGAACGGATCTGCGTCGTAAACCGAGGACTACCTGTATATGCCAAAACGATAATAGTGGGCGGGCCGATGGGTATGGGGGTCCTCCCCATAAAAAATTTTGATTGCAGTAGATGTGAGTTCCTGCATTTTGGTGTATTTTAACAGATTGTTATTAACATCTACATATGTTTACCTACAATTGTAAACATTTCACTTCTGTCAAGCATCCCCCTCTCCGTTACTTGACGGAACTGTCAAGTACGTTGGGCTCAGAACCAAGCCCGACTCTGTTCCTGCTTGTTGATGTCCGACTCCACATGTGAACCTCCAGGCGCCTGACTGTGGGCTCATGTCCACGTACAACTGCCTGGTTAGCTTGGCACTCACCCCCACCACTCTTTCAGGGATGGAGATATTTTTAAGAGTAGACACGGAAATCTTACTTGAAGAGGGAGCTCGTGTGTTTGTGTGACTGTTATGTTTAAAATGAGTGTTTATGTAATTATTTTCAGTTTACATATAACTTTTATTCATTCAAGGCAGTCATATTTGCTCATGACTTTATTATCAGTAAGCCCGAGATTTACCAGATCCAAGCAAACAATTACCGGAACGCAATTTGTCAAAAATAAGAAAGTTCCCAGATCCTGTTCCAGCAGGATCCAGCTCAAATTAAGCTCTGGTGGTAGCTGAAAGTCATATGTAACATATACGCTGAGCAATAATTAATCACATGAGATCTGGTTTTAAAACTTTGACGTTAATGATTACAATCAGCTTCACCTGACTGCTGACAAAATACTGCATCTCATGAACCACTGCACAGTTTTTACTGAAGCTTCAAGAAAGGAATGTACATCTACATCTTATTAATTTTTGGAGCCACTCCAGTTCAAGATAGTTGCCACAATCTCTTGACCTTGACCTCTCAAAGGGACTTTGAACAGCTACTCAGTTCCTGGCAAAAACCAACACAAATATGTTCCTGTTTTTAGTATTTTACATAGCTTTATAATGAGGATATTTTTTGTATTATTTTTTATATATATTCTTCCATTTACTTTTCATTTTATATGCTTGTTTATGATTGTCTATTGTTGTCTGTATCTCATCTGTGTTCTTGTAAATGAGTCCTCAAGGCTCAAAGAGACTAACCTGTATAAATAAAGGATGAATGAATGGGAAAAAAAACATTCAACTGGTCTTAGCAAACACAAAAATTGGTTTTAACTCAGTTAATTTTACAGATATTAAGCTGAACCTGGTGTGGTAGCAGCTGATAGACATCCTCAGTGCATAGTTTGAGAGCTAACAGTTCATATGTGAGATCACCGATGACAACGTTCATAAGGTTTGACCCAAAAAAATAATAACTCTATCCCTTCGTTGAGTTTGGAAAGAAGTGCCATTAATTTTGATTGTTCGTTTTTTTCATTTGCGAGCTAAAAATCAAAAGACGGAGGCCCATGTTCTGTGCTAACGCTCAGAACAGCCACGATTTCCTGCCTCTTAATTATTTGTAAATATTTGGGGAAAGCTGCTCGTCTGTCGTGTCAGTCAGTTCATAGTTTAAACGAACACTGTCGAGATTAAACCTGGTCACTTGAACTATTTTAACATCGTGTCACTCCTTTCCATGAAGCTGTTTTGGCTCATAAATCCAAACAATTGTGCTCCTCCATCTTTTGCCGGAGCGGTTCTGCAGCAGCCCCCGCCACGCCTCTGTTGAAACAGGATACATCTCTGGCATTGTGCTCATTGTTCAGGGTCTAATCCCGACAATTACACCTCGGGACCGAAAGTGACCGAAAGCGTCCAGCTAAACCCAGGCCCGGCTTTTGATCCCGCCCCCCCGTTGGACCTTGAGGGGGGTCAAATCTCCACCTGACCTTTTGTCACCGCTCCACCTCATGCTCCTCAAACTGACCTAAAACTGCCGGTGTGTCTTTCTCAGGTTTTACTCACCTGCACTTTGTTCGCCTGCTGTTCTCGCTGTAACTCAGCTGGTTTATTGTTGCGGGACAAAGAAAAAGGCGTTTGGACGCGGAGTGATGCGACGGGAGGTCGCAAGAGCAAAGGGCAGGTATTTCAGGTTATGGCGGGCCTATGCAGATGAAAGTAGATAAAGGTGGATGTGTGCAACTCTACCTCACAGGTTTAGGTTTGTAAAAGGTTTTTACTCGTGCACTTTATCAGGTTCTGCGAAACATTTTTCGCGAAGATGAGATGGGTGTGTTCGGCATTGTGGGGCTGATGGAGGTTTAGTTGTCCGCGCTGTAATATGAACGCAGGAGGTCGTTCCCACAGAAGCTTGAGCTGACATCATAAAAAAAAAAAACACAACAAGGTACCTGGGGGCTGATGGGGAGGGCGGAGGTGAACTAACTGGTGAGGTGGGAGTCGGAGGGTGGGAGGAGCTGTGGAGGGAAAGTTTGATCTCGTCGATCATTGGCGGAAGGCAGCACGGGGGACACACCTGTGAACGCCAGAGGCTAAGGAGATTGGCTGGAAACTGAAAATTACACCTGTGGGGGAAAAGAGGAGAAGGAGGGGTTGGAGTACATGTAAAGCAAGCCCTTTACAAACTCAGCCTCTGTCTTCTGGAGGAGCTTAATCGCTTCACGCCGCTGAGGAGAACTCATGGAAAAAACGAGCTTTGCTTCAGCGACGGGGAGATCGGCGACACGGTTGGTTTTCATCCGGGGCTTGGCTCTTTTGTCGACGGCATCAAACTGAGAGGGACAGCTTCTTCTTATTTTTTTTTTTTTTTTCACCACTCCAGAGGTCAACCGTCCTTCAGCGGGAGCAGGAAAGAGGACGACTAGCCAACGGGGCGTCCAGAGCCCTGACACAATGATGCCCCTTGTCTTGGGTTTCTGGCTCGGTGACCGCACCTGGGAAAGACTGGGTAAAAAAAAAAAAATCACAAACGTGATTCCTTCTTTGTCTTCCTTCTCCATCTTTAACTCTTCAGCTGTCATCGTGACTTGTTGCTCAACGGTACGACAGTTAAAACTGTAGGAGGGGGTTAGGCTTTGAGCGCAAAATGTGTGGCAAACAAAGTAGGTCATCGCACGGCGCCGTCGGCGTTCGCACGCGAATAAAGGAGGGTTTAGGCAGTTTCGACGGAAGGCGAAAATAGCAATGTATCGAATTCCGGCTCCATTTAAACAGAGAGGGGGAAAGAACACGAAACAATAGACACCAACGCTCCAAAACTGGATAGACCAGTTGGGGCAGGTGACGGCAAACTGCCAGACTTGTCAAAGGACATGAAGACAGAAGCTGACTCGCTTTTATGAGCTTCAGTGCGACACGTTCACAGCACTACCGTACGGGACCGCTTTACAAACAAATATCTAACAGCAGCAGCTTGTTAAATTTATATGAAGCAGCTGCAAACTTTTTTTTTTCCTACAACCCGTTAGATTTGAAAACTTTTAGCGGTCAGGTGTTTACTCCCTCGTTGGACGAGCTGCTGCTTGCGTTTTGGCGTTTCAAGATGGAGAGTCGGCCGAGCTCTGCCTGCGTCTCCCGTCTTGTCGTGAAGTGGAAGTGAGTAAAACGTCTGCTCGTTCCATTTTTTTTTTTTTTCACCTGCCTCTAAAGGTAGAGTTGCAAGTTTAGACTGGACTTAGAGCGGGTGTTCTGTAAAGCACTTTCCAGAACCGCCGTCGATGATGTTTTAAAGCGGTAGACGATCGAGGAAGTCTGGTGAGGAGAAGGAGAAAATGGAGGGAAAAATGTCGACCGAATACTGTACGATGATGACTGCGACGCAAGGTGGAGGGCTGTGATTGGTGGAGAGAGACACATTTGTTCTTTTCTTTCATACACCTGAATAGCTGCTGGTCACATGAGAGCTGCTGTTTATGGCAACGGAACAGGAAGTGAGGTGGAAATTCAGCAGAGAGCAAAACTTCTTCTTTTGTTGGCTGCATTCAAGATGGAGTCAAAAGTTTGATCTCAAGGGAACGTTTATGTCTTATCACCTCTGGAGGTTAATTTAAAGCATGACGTAAGGCGAACAACAGCGTTAGGAGGCAGGGCCTTCGGATTTAATTTACTCTTTAATTAAAGAGCATCAATCCTTGGGCAGTATAATTAAAAAATAATTTAATTTAATCTATATATTTTTTGCATTTTGTAAAACTTTATTAAAAAGGGGCAATGGTTAAAGTTTATTGACCTTTTTTTTTTTTTAAATTTTATAGACTTTTTAAGAGCAAATAATTTATTACATTTAATTTTTTTATTTAAAAAAGTTTAAATACAGAAGAGCAGTTGTAAAGGGAGTATGTTAAATTATAAGGACACGCTCAAAGAGTCAAATGACTTGAACGTTTTGGTTGCTCATTTTAAATAGTCAAAGCAGAAAAGAGAAATGACGCCAAGGCAGTGAAAGGGATGAGGTTTGTGGTGGGTGGGTGAGGGTGGAGCAACCAAATGATATGTAAATCTACTACATCGCTAACCTTAACGTTAAAAACCAATAGCTAGATAAACATCACCTTGGCCCAAATAGCGTTGCCATGGTGCTCCTTGCTGGGCTGAAGGGCCAGTTGGGTCGCGTTCAGGTAAGGCCAGGAGTTAAATAAGGTTTTGGGTTTCCCCGCCATTGTTTTCCCACAAAGACTGCAACTATTGATTAAGGGCCAGGCCAGTTTACCTATCGGGTTGTTCATTTCACAGCAGAGTCACATTCCAGCAGAGAGGGCAGAGTTACCTGATCACGCCTCACTACCAGCGAGCAGAACGTGTGGGCAGCCGTAAGCGGTTGAAACTCCCACCGCTCGGAGCACCATGTGCAACAATGGGAAAATCTCTTGACGCGTAAACAAGCGGAAGCCTTTGGACGAACGGAAGACAAACTGGCTGGACGTTAAGGTTGAAGTAACCTCTTGAGCAGGTACTGTTACTTTTTACCAGCTTGAATTTTCTGGGCTAACCTTTTTTTTGTGTCCACTCTTTCTGTATTTCTCTTCCTGTTCTCTTCCTCAGAGGGCCTGCAGCACGGGTTTATAACGCTGATCATTAACTAAATAAGAGTCTGGGAGAGCAGGTCTGCTTGACTTTCTCATTTCATGGGGCCGGCCTGGCTGGGAGGAAGACGGAGCGTTCTCGGGCAGCGGGCTGGAAATTCAAGATCTTTTTTCCTCTTTCTTTTTCAGTCCCCCTCCCTCCAAACATGTTCTCTTTACTTTGGTTTTGGTGCATTCTTTCCATGGGGTACCTTTCATGACGGTAAGGTTACAGGTGCATTCTCCACCTTCTTTATCCTGAAAATTTCCCTCCCTTAAACTCTTTCCTTTCTCCTTCCCCCTCTTTTTTTTCCCCAAATTCTCAGGGTGACTGGAAACCTGTTCTTTCTTAACAAACCAATGTTTAAAAAAAATTAATCTTTGATAGAGGACAGAAAGGAACTTTCCAGGATGTGGCTAAAATACTAAATTTGAAGAAACAAAATTGTCCATTCGGGGGTGTGAGGATTTCACGCGTTGTACCTGTGAATGATCTGCGTTATTCAGTAAACGAGTAAACGACCTTCTGCATACACGCCGTTGGCTCGGGTCGAGCCGAGCAGCATTCCATCAGCCTTTCATCACACGGCAAACACAAAGACAACGGCCTAAGAGGTCTGCCAGCGGAAAACCGAACAAAAAAGTCCGCTCTTCTTCTCTCTGGCTGCACAAAACATCCGCTGAAAGATGCTCATGATCATCGAAATAATACGCTGTACCTTAAAGTCGCCCATCTGTCTGGGATACAGAACGACTCGCAACAGAACCAGCACCCTGGGGGGGGGGGGGGGGGACGGGTTTTAGACTCTGTGACACTTTTGAAATGACTTACAGCCATGTATTGTGCGAAGAGCAGCCCTCCCAACATTACTGTGCCATAGTTAGACTAGTCAGAACAGGTTTTGGCAATCATTAACAGCCTCTGTGGTCTGGTTTTCTGTGACAGCCGGTTGAAGCTGTAAACCCCAACAAGGGTTCAGCGGTTACTCAAAGGTGGGGCGTTCTACGAGAACGGGCTTCCCCATTTGTTTTTACGTAGCACGTAATTCAGCTTGAGCTTAACCTTCATAGATGTGACTTTGAGAGTGGGCTGGTTAAAGAAACATGTCTTAAAATAATGGTTGCATTCCCATTTTTTCTTTACAACTGAACTCTTAAGAGTTTATTGAACCTTTTATTAAAATAATACATCGCTTGATCGTCTACAAGTACAACCCCTGCAGCTGTGAGTCCGTGGACATTTCTGGGTGTTTATCTCCATCTTACGAGGCAGCATTGGATATCATCACTTTCTCTAATACTGCCTGGTAATGATGATGATATTCATCTGCCGACTGGGACCAGACAAACCGCTCTGGCGGTGTTAGCAGCACCGTGCTCCCCTTGGCCCTGGATCAGGTAAAAGCACACGAGCAGCGAAGGAAACGGCTCCCAGGATCCATCTTACCCGACAGTGCTGGATTGTACAACTGTTGTTCTAACACTGTCTGGTAACGATGTTTTCTGGGCAGCTACGGATCTTCAAAGCTTCTCCTTAAACTGCAGCACGGTTGATGGCAAGTTCAAATGTGTGAAGCGCCGAGCGTTGCAAAGCGAACATGGAGCGCTCACTCCTAGACGAACGTCTAGCGTTTTACCCCGAAGGTAATTCCAAAGAAGGTGTGCACTTTTTCTCTTTTGTTCACATTGAACTTCCATCCTAACAACCCCAGGCTACACTGCTATGTACTGTTGATCTTTAAAACTAAAAAAAAAAAGAAGATTAGTTGTAATGATCACAGCTAGTTTGTTAAAACATCATTGTGCAAGTTTTTTTTAATTAAATATAATAGAAAATGGTTGTTTTTTAGATGCTTAAACATTTGCTTTTACGTGTTTACCTTGCCTCAATTTATGACACTGCTTTTGAAAAGAGAGGGGAAAAAAAAACTTTATGACAACCTCACCCCGCCCAAGTTAAAGAATAGCAGTCGGTTGATGGTTCCACCGGTCCTGCAGGGCCTCGCTTCCTTGTTCCCTCCCCTGAACAGCGTTGGTCTTTGTGTTGCACGGCAGCGATTGGTCCACCGAGCTTTACCTGCGTGGAACATCCTGAAACGGACACGAGCGCACCTGAGAAAGGTGCAACAGGATTTCAAACGGACGCTTTCTCCCATGCTTTCAGGACACGCTGAGTTTAAATGAGATCCTTCGCCGTTCACTGAAAACCTTAAAGAGATGCAGATATAGATTCTTCATCATAGCCATTTTAGGACGGAATAATGTCTACAGTCTGCATTTAAAAGCAAACAATAGAACAGTAGAACCACGGTGTTTGTTAAAGGAGGGAGATATGCCTCACACATTTTAAACCGCACCTTTATTTGCCCGCCCGGCTCCATTATCCACGCTGCAACACAAAACGTCTTTTTGTCTTCTCGTTGTGCCCTGTAATCTTTCACATTTGTGTTGTTGCCACATATTTTGTATTAATACAGTAGAAGGATTGTGAGCCTGACCTTTTTTTTTTTTATTCCCTACATCTGTTTCCTCTACATTTACTTACTATCTGCATGCTCGGTCACTTTAAATGACAGAAAGTGCATTGTTCTGAGTCTGAACCTGCAAGAACAACAACAATAAAACCAAAAAAAAAAGAGGAACTGCTCATTTCAACCTGTTTCTACGCTGTTCTGTTTCCTCCAGCCCTCGTCTTCCTCTTTGCACAGATGAAAAGTCAGAGGTCGTCCTTCCAGCCTGTTGATAGGCGTCTTACCAGACAAGGTTAGATGTAATTATCGGTGTCTAATACTGTCTGGTAATGCCGTCCATTAAATGGCATTACCTTCTGCTCTCTTACTTCCCCTCCTCTTGCTCTGTGCGTCTGACATGCAGCATATTGACAAAAGGCAGACCAGGGAGGCACATCAACATATTAAACGTAGCGGCAGATGGTGTTGAATGATGATGACTATGGAACTATGATCCTTGCACTGGAAGATGGATGGATTTCTTGTGGTCTCTTCCATGTGACACGAGTCAAAGTTCTTCCTGTAAGCAGCAGTCGCGGACGTCTCTAGCTAATATAAAACCCTTTTTAGTGAACTTATGTATTTTGAGCTGGTTGAGAAAATGCATGTGTTTTAAATAAAAGGTCTGCTTTCTTCTTTGTGCTGCGACAGCAGAATTTATTTTTGCTTTTTTTTTCCTTTTAAATATTGTGTTGAAATGGTTTGTAATGTGAATTCAAAAAAATAAAGGGTTCAAATTTTAAAATCGGTCTCTTGTTTTCATTTTTTTTCTTTTTAACATGATGTTTTTAAATGTTGTTGGTAAAGTTCAGATCTGCGGAGCACTGGAGCTGCTTGTGGAAGGTCTGCTGATCAGTGTGGACTCTTCCCTCGGCCACACTGGAATGCCGAGCTTCAGTCGAGTGTGGATCAGGTTACCTCTGAACAGAGCTTCTTTTTAAATGCCTCAATTTACCCATAAAGGTCCCTCCATCAGCTAAGCCCTCATTGTGCCCAGTCCAGCCCGATGAATCGAGCAGCACAAGGCCCGTTTTCTCTGCCTCGCTCCGAGGAACTTCATCCGAAGGAACCCCTTCACCCAGATGCAGCTGTCAGTGGCTGCATTTACACATTTACATGCAAAAGTCTCTTTTTTTTGCACAAGTGTCTTTATCTTTTTTTTTAACAACTACAAAGAGAGCTTGCAGTATGGATATAATGTTTATTAGCCCTGTTAGCTCAGGGTTTCAGTTGACTGTTTAAACGCAGCCCTGATTTTATCAGTTCGAACACAAACACAAAAACCATTTAGCCGTTTGACGTAACAGGCCTCAAGCTTCACTGATCTCCAGGGCAAGAGCTTGAAATTCCCAGAAACATGTCAGACTTTAAGGATCTGAGTATATTTTTTAAATTAAACACATAAAAAGTGTGTTTTTTTAATTGAAGGGGTTAGTATTAGTATATTTCTCAATTTTTATTTAAGGTTCCTTTAAGTATTTCATTAACGGAGCTTTTTCTCTTTATAGGACACTGGTTTCAGTATATTGTCATTAGGTGTGTTATTTGTGGGCAATTAAAATGATTTCCTGTAAGTGTTTAAACAAATACTGGCCCTATTTCTGACAATCTAGTCGATTTAATCATTAATCCAAGGGCAACACTCGCAGCAGAATCACATTTCACAGTGGTGTGATCAAAAGAAAGACCGTAGCATCTGATTAACTACAAGCCAGAAACATCATTTCCCCAAAGCCTCTTTGATGTCCCGCCTCGTTAAAATAATAAAGTTTTACAAAATACCCATGCTGTAAATTCCTCTAATACAAATATGTAAATGCATCTTTACAGGTTAAATGTTATTCTGCAGAAAGGTTTACTTGACAGGTGAAAGTTTTAATAATATTTTTAGCAACATGCATTTCCTACAGTAACAGCTTAAAGTACAAGTAGAAAAAATGAGCACACTAAAACTTATTTGGTCTGATCACGGAGAAGAAGTGGCGAAGTTCTCATTTTTAAACTCCTTTCTAAACACCACATGTTTTAGACACTAAAACGTTTATTTCGATCCAACTGTTACTTTTAAGAAAACTCGTTTAAATCACAACGAGATGCACAAGGGTAACTATTTCAGTAAGCAGATAAAAAAAACCTTCAAATCAGCGTTAATTGTAAAGGAGTTTCTTTCTGCTTTGGTGACATCACAACTCAGAATCACATTCCTGGCTGGCAGACGGCTGTAAGAGGATTCCTGCACTGGTCCGTGCTTGCTCGCTGCAATCAGACCGGATTCCTGAGCTGCTGCCGGTTGTGGATAAGGAGGCCAGATCCACTGGAGCTGCCACTGGAGCAGAACAGGACGGTTGGCTGGGACATGCCTCCAGGTTTGGTGACATTCACTTATTAGAGATGTGGAAACCCTTCTGTGTCTGCTGGATTTCATTATTACATACATCTGATTATCACAGTGCAACAATAGGCAAAGGCAGGGGTCTGCAACCTGCGGCTCTGGGGCCACATGTGGCTGTTTGGTCCCTCTGCAGCAGCTTTGACCAAAACTAAAATAAAACTGAATTTTATTTAAATTATTACCAACAATGAAAACGGCTGGTTTTAGCAGATTTGCTGTCATCAAATATGTGAAGGAGAGTACAAGGTGTAAAACTTCTGGACTACATCATGCTAGCTTGTTAGCCACTTTAAGTCAGCTTCCAGTCTCGCAGCGTAATGTTTCTCTAAATCCAGCAGAATGTTTTGGAATACAGTATCTTTAAGACAAGTTGCTGAGAAGGAATATGGTGTAACTTTGGTAACTCTAAGAATAAAACACAAAAAAACAAAGTCAAAGTAAACAAAAGTATTTATTTTTCTTGAAAAATGCAACTGAATATCCAACAAACTGGCCTAATTTTATACTGTCTTAAGTTTAGGCTTTAAGTAGGCAACTTCATTCTTCAACAATTAAAATAACTCACATCGACCTGCAGAGTTCAGTGTTTTAATTTTTATAAAATTGTTAAAAATTATACATTTACATGAATCTGGTCTCCTCTTTTGTATTAAAATGTAAAAATATCAATAAATGTTGATAATAGTTAAACATTTTTCATTTTATATCACCCCCACTGGCTGGAAAAGCCATCTCCAGCAAACTTGTGGTCCATGGGCCATCAGTTGACACAGTTGTAGCAGATTTTGCGGCTCTGAACATCATAATTAGTAAGAAAAGTGGAAAAAATGGATAATTTTATCACAAAGGTTGCAGACCCTTGGGGTAAATTGTGCACGTCTTACATGCTTTTTTTTTTACATTTAAAGCATCAGATGTGGTATTCTGTGGGTACGCTGACTGAAAATGTAAATGAAGAAATTTAAAAAAAAGAATGGAAACTGAATTAGATTCACAAACCTGATTCCAAAAAAGTTGGGACAATAAACAAATTGTGAATAAAAACTGAATGCAATGATGTGGAGGTGCCAACATCTAA
>JARVGQ010000116.1:29786739-29800933 GCA_031762355.1 Hypsolebias martinsi | reverse complement strand
ATATTATTATTATTATTAGTATTAGTATTAGTATTAATTAAACCTGCCATGTTATAAGCACTGTTCGGATTTTTTTTTTTTTAAAGTACGTATTTGTGTATGTTACCGGTACGTACTCAATTAAAATTTTTAAAAATCTTTGTGTAAATATCTCATGTTACAACATGGACGCCTGCAACTTATACACAAGTGCGACCTATATATGTAGAAAATTATTATTATTATTATTTTAAATAGTGGGTGCAGCTTATATTTGTGTGCGCTCATTAGTCTGGAAATTACGGTAGATTGGTTTGACAGCACCACGGTGGAGCAGCGGTTGGAGCTGTCGCCTCACAGCAAGAAGGCTGCAGTTTTACCTCCAGGTCTCTGTGTGTGATTTGTATGTTCTGCTTAACGTGGGGTTTCTCCCGGTACTCAGTGTTCCTTCATGTATTTTAGGTTAACTGGAAACTCTAAACTATCCTTAGCTGTGAGTCAGTGTGTGAATGGTCGCTTGTCTCCAAGTGTCCCTGTGACAAACTTGCGACTCGTCCAGAGTGTACCCCGCCTCTCGCACTTCGGGAAAAAGACGGTACATACGGTAAAATAAACTCCTGGACGTTGTTGATGAGCTGCTTCCCCACCATTATGATGAAAAGCTGCTCAGCCAGTTCGATGAGGCAACCACCAGGACCACACTGTAACAATCAAGCACACAAATATGACTCAGCTGCGCCTTTTTATTTGATTTTTTTACATTTTTGAATATGCAATACCATAAAAAAAAATCACTTTTCTCTCTGATTTTACAAAATAACAACCAGATGTAGGAGCAGGGATGAAAAAAAAAGAGCTTACGTCTTCATTTCTCATCCCAAACAACGTCCCATAGTTTGAAGGATAACCCACAAACCTAATCGCACAGAAAGAGCGACATTTATTGTTATAATGCGATCATCGTTTTAACGTGTGACTCCTGTGACTGACCCATGTCTCACCTTCCTTTGAAGAAAGCCACGTAGAACGGAGACGAGTAGAAGTTGACAAACTGGAAGATGAAGACTTTGAAGGTGAAAGCGTTGTCGTACTGGGTTTGAGTTCGGTGCATTTCTGCAACACAAATATAAACATGTGATGTTAATGGAGAGGTTGTATTTTCATTTTAGAAACTAAATATTTAGATATTTCAGGATTTTTTTTTTGCATTAGACAATAAGCTTCCAGCATTATTCCATCAATATATGTAATAAACCTTTGCAACAACACTGGATTTTGTGTCAATCTAAATTACAAGTATGGTTCAATATTTTAATTGCAAAGCAGAAGAAACCACGAAAGGGTGCAAAATGTTTAGTCGATTTGATTTTGTGAAGATCACCCGAGAGGCGGATCTATATTTTAAAGGTTTCCAGAACAGAAGTGATCCTTACCCCATTTGGTGAGCTGCTCAGCTAACGCAGTATACACCTGCCCCATCAGCAGGATGAGCCCCAGGTTGACGACGCTGCTGGAGATGTTGGCTATAGTCCCTGCCTGGAGAAGAGGCCGCATCAGCAGAAATGTAAACAGCAGACAAACATCAATGTGCTTTCTATCGTATTCTGTTATCGGCTGTTAGTTGATGAATTTTCTCTCGACTTGTTAAATATGAACCATTTCTGACAGAACAAATTAAACCTACATGTGGAATACCTCTGTTCGCAGCACAGGACTCCCCGTATGGTACAGCATCACGCTGATGATCCCACGGCACACCACTACCGTCACCAGGAAGATTATCACCACACAAAGCTGAAAACAAGAAACGAGAATGGAGGAAAATTTTAATCTGATGAACCGTTTTGGTATTGTTGAAGTTCAGACTGTTAGTTGTGACAACTAATCCTTTGTAGTCATCTGTAGAGCAGCTTTTTCATGGATCCAAACCCACAATGCTGTTTGAAAACTGAAGCCACCTCCACCTTTCCTCAGGGGAATCTTTTAAAAATATTGGCTTCACTTTTCCTGAACACAAATTTACTGCAGGGAGCAAAAGCTGCGAGAGCCTTTAGTCCCTGCAGTAACTCTTTATGACACATTTTTATTGCACATATTCATCCTGTGGGTTTGACTGACCGATATATTTTATGTTCTATTTATAAAAGTGAACGTGAGCTCAAACTGAATCACAATAGTGTGAATATTTATGAAGCATTCACACTATTGTGAGCCATTTTTCTTCCGTAATTTATTTTGCATCTTACTCGTTCTACAATTTTTGTGCTATTTCAACAAATCATAAATCAAAATGATGAGCTTTTTAGGACAATATCCTGCTATGACTTTTAGTATTGGTGCAACTTTAGCTTTTTGAAATATTTAGCCTTTTCTGCCATTTTATTCCTCATAGAAAATGAACTGAGCTCATTTTCCATCCTTCAAATCTTTAGATCTGTTTACAACCTTTTACTGCTTCATTCACATTTCGTTCATTTCAGCTTCTTTCAGCTACCTTGTGCAAATTTAAAAACAAATTCAGCTAATTTCAGCTGATTTTCAGCTGTCTGTGTTCCTTTCAACTTTATTCTGTTAACTACGGTACAACATATGTGCTTCTTTTAACTTCTTTCTGCTAATGTCAGCTTTTATGCTCCTTTCAGCTTATTTCTGCAAGTTTCAACTATTTCTGCTATTTCAGCTACTATTTAGCTGTTTTAAGCTAATTTTAACTTTTTTTTTTAACTAACCACATTTTTGCACTCATAAACTTTTTTCAGCCTAATTCAACAAAAATGTTCTCTCTCCACTTCCTTTTGGTAATTTAAGGTGCTTTCTGCTTTTTTGAGCTACTTTTCAGCGTATTTTTAATTTATTAATTTATTTTATTTTATTTGCTAATGTCAGCTGTTTTCAGATAATTTCCACTTATTTGTGCTAAGTTCTGCATCTTTAAGCCTAATTGGGCAAATGTGTTATTTCTGCTTTGTTCTGCTAATTTAAGCTTGATCTGCCTTTTAAGCTAAATTTTTAGCATTTCTTAGCTAATTTCAGCTGTTTTCAGATAAATTCAGGTTTTTCATGGTAATTTCTGCTACTTTCAGACTAATTAAATTATTTCTGCTAATTTAAGCTAGTTATGCTCCTTTCAGCTTAATAATGCTAGATTCAGCTATTTCTGCTATTTAAGCTATTATTTAGCTATTTTATGCTGACTTTAGATTTTTCAGCTTTCCACATTTTTTAAGTCACTCTTTCTGCTTCCTTCTAGTTGACGCTTCTTTCTGCCTTTTTTACCTTTGCCTTTATAGCCATTTTTTTGCTAATTTAAGCTTTTATTAGCTAGTTTCTTTTTTTTTCTTTTTTTTTTTTTTCTAAATTCTGAACATTTAAACCAGTTTCAGCAAATACAAGTTCTTTCTGCTTTCTTCTGCTAATTTAGGCTTGTTCTTCCATTTCAGCTACATTTCAGCAAGTTTTTAAGCTACTTTCAGCTGTTTCTCAGCAAGTTCTTCTGCAATAAGTGTGTAAACTGCATTTTCGCAGGAAATGTAATTTATCTACAGGTAGTTAGCACACTTGGCTCTATCCACAAGCGTGCAAAAACGTTTTGATGGACTTTAGGTCTACTGTGCTGCATTGTCAAATCTTTAACACCATCAGCTTTGTCTGCAGGAGGACGGAGGACATTAGATCTTCTTTTCTGTGTCTGTGAGATACAGAGTCTGTCTAAAATCATCCGGTCGTGTTTAAGCCTGCGGGCGCACGACCTGGTTTCAGCGTCAGAGAAAGGTTTCAGTTTCACAGCAGTGTTTGTTTGGTAGAACAGATGGCAGGTGTCTGAGCCCTCGTTGTATTGACGAATACAAAAAGAAGCGCTCAAGACACACAAAGTCTCTTTATTAAATAGAGTTAAAAAAAAAGTTGGGCTTTTCTTAGAAAGTTGACTTTTTGTCACAGTTTGGTGAATTACTGGTGTTTGCATGAACTACAGGACGTACTTTACGACGTCAGAATGGAGTTCACAGTGATGTAACAGTACAATGATTTTATTTGTTACCCCGAGTACTTGATAAACAATCATCTAAAACAGCAGCGGGTGTGACTCACCATCAGTATGATGACCATGGAGCCGGTGAACATACGGGACAGCCTCGTCTTTTCTGGAAAGTAGGGTTCTTTGACCCCCGTTACAGGATTTTGCTCCATCATCGGGGCCATGGCAGCAAACTCTGGCCGGGGGCGCTCCTGACAGAAAACAGCAGGTTTCTTTATACTGTGTTTAAATAAAATGTGTGGGTTTGCTGCAAGTCTGCAGCATTTTTCTTTGTTCTCAATAATAAAGGTTCACAAACATAAAAATGTTAAGTAATCCTTGAACTGAAGCCATGAACCTATTTAACTTTGTTACTAAATTCATAAAGTTATCCTCCTAAACTCACAGCAATCAAGGTTCAAGGTGGCTTTGTTGTCATTCGCATCACATTTCATTCCACATGAGGTGGAATGAAATTGTGCACTCAAGGTCCCAATTACATCCAGAAAGAAACAGATACAAGGAGCTAAAATACACGCTAAAAAATAATAATGTACAGTAATATGATGCGGTGTATTAAACAGCAGCCTGAATATGAGTCTGTTGTGAGCAGATGGGTATGCATATAGCAGCTAATGGTAAGAAATCAGCAGCATGGATAAAGCGTCCACTTCAAGTTAAATCAGTTAAGGATTCAAATACATCAATCTGCCGATGTTCTTAAATCAATAACCCTGAGACCTCTTCCTCGTGGAAGTCCATGCAATCCCAGTGATGAGCCAGAGTTGCCATCTTTCGTTTCCAGTACTCCAGAAAGGTTACAGCCCAGAAGGACATGAACACGCTGAAGAACACGGTACCTGGGTGGTCAAACAGGTACCCCAACTGCAACACAGGAAGTACGACTGAGCTCCCAGAGTCTGCACCGAGTTGGTTTCCAGTAAAAACTCTGGGTGTGGTTTACCTTAGCCATGGTGCAGATCTCAGACATGTTCCAGGCCTTGCATGTTTTACAGAGTGGGCACATCAGGTAATTAGCTCCACTCTTACAAATGTCCTCACTGTTGACACAAACAGCTTGTTACCGTATGTCTGAATAAATATACCTAGTGTATTCATAAATATTAAAAGGAGAGCCTAAAAACTTTCCCCACTAAAAATAGTTGCTTTGAAAGTTAAAGAAAATATAAAATTTTTAAACTAGTTTGGTTGCATGATGCAGGAAAACAGACACTGAGCTTTCGTTTGCAGTTTTTCTCAGCAGAGTTTTTTAAAACTCAAATAAAAAGTACAAAATTTCCATCAAATGAGCATTTCACTACAATTTAAAAGTTTGCTAACACAAAAGCAACAGAACACAGCTGAAGTATCGAACATCTGTTTATATTTGTAACTGAGAAAAAGTTTGCACCAAACAAATAATTAGTCTTTAGTGGACAGCGTCAACAAATGTGAGACATTCGATTACTTTTTTCCTCCAAGATATTTGTGTAACTTTATTTACTTTGAAGTAATAATTGCAATTAAAACACCAAGTTATGAGATGTCTGTCAATAATAACAATTCAACAAAGTAAGAGCAAGAAAAGACATAATTATGCACATATTATAGAAGCACCCTTGCTTTGTTGTTACAAAAGAAAGATTATAGCCTTTAGAAATATTTAAATGTAATAAACCTGTCACAGACTTTATAATTATGTAATTATGGAGCTTGTTTTTATTACAGAGTAAAATCTGCTTGTTCATACTTATTTTTAAATAAGAACAAAAAGATGAGTTTATTTTCCCAGAAGTCATAGCATCCCTCAGAGGAAAAGACGTGATGTGTTTATTTCCTCAGTGCATCAATAATAATTTCATAACTGCACAGTAAGTGCTGAACCTTGCAACTGGGTATGCATCAAATCTAAACTAACTGCTGTTTATTTGCAGAAAAGAGGAAGGCGTTCTCATCTCAGGTAAATACTGCAGTTACATTTATCTATCTGTATTTTAAATGTTGTTGTTTTTTTTTAAGTTTGCAGACTCACGCTGGTGTGTTGGCCCCCATGGTCATGACTCCAGACACAAAGATCAGGGTTCCCACCACAGCTGCCGGCAGCAGCCAGGCTGTGTAGAAACCTGCAGGGACACAGAGCTTCATTAGTCTGCAGCTCTCAGCTGTGATGTGGGGGTGGGGGTGGGGGGCAGGCCATTACACCACCCACTGCACTAATGATCAATGCTGCACACATCAAGCTGGAGATGATAGTTCTCATGATGGTTTCTGCTGCCACTGTGCACGCTGCAATTATCTCTTTGATAATGGTACCAGCTCCCATGAAAACACGCACATCTGGAAATAAACTATTTTTAGTGGAAAACAAGTGTTTATGCCAAAAAAGAAAGGATGTATGTATGTATGTATGTATGTATGTATGTATGTATGTATGTATGGATGGATGGATATATGGATGGAAAGAAGGAAGGAAGGTTGGATGGATGGATGGATGGATTGAAAGAAGGAAGGAAGGAGGATGGATGGATGGAAGGAAGGAATGATTGATGGATGGATGGAAGGAAGGAAGGAAGGAGGATGGATGGATGGATGGATGGATGGATGGAAGGAAGGAAGGAAGGAAGGAAGGAAGGAAGGAAGGAAGGAAGGATGGATGGAAGGATGGCTGGATGGATGGATGAATGGATGGATGCTTGGATGGATGGATAGATGGCTGGATGGAAGGATGGATGGAAGGAAAGATGGATGGAAAGAAGAAAGGAAGGATGGCTGTAAGGAAGGAAGGATGGGAGGATGGCTGGAAGGAAGGAAGGATGGATGGATGGATGGATGGATTGATGGATGGAAGGAAGGATGGATGGAAGGATAAAATAAGTGTACCCAGCCATGCAAAGTAGAGTGCAATCTTCTCTCCAAAGTACTCCCTGATGTGGTCCAGCGGCTGGTACTTGTACCATTTGCACCAGCGGGCCCAGTAGTAGAACAGAACCTGCCTCTGGTTCAGCTCGTCAGGACGGATCTCGTAGCTCGGCAGCTGAAAAGGTCCCTGCAGGAACCAAGACACACACACGGTCGGTGAAGGAAACGACGGGGGCCAAAGAGCAGACAACGAGCCCGCACCTCGTGCAGAGGAAACGCTGCAGTGTAGGCGCCTTCGCTCAGCAGCCGCTCCACACCAACCTCAGCCTTCTTCCTTCTGCCGTAAACCGTCTGAGCTAAGATCTCATACACCTGAAAAATACAAAACGCCGTGAGCTCCGTGAGTAACATGAGCAGCCTGTGAGCTCTGTCGTGTTCCTTACGATGCGGTGTCTCTGTGTGTTCGTGAAGTACGTCTCACGGTCTTCAGAGCCAAGAAATCTAAAGCAAGTAAATCCTCTTTAAACATCTTTACGTGATCTCACCGTTCACTGACGTGTACCTGAGCTCACCTGCTCATCTTGGACTTGCGAAAGGCACATGTGTAGTAGTCCAGCGGCCTGTTTGGCACCGACTCCATCATGGCGTTGGGTATGCACAGTCTGTTTAGCACCCCAGCAGATGTGTTTAGGTCCAGATGTTGCTGAGCCTGAATGAAAACACAATAAATGAATTTTAGAACCTTAATTGTTACTTTTTATGAACACAAATACATTGTTAGGAAATTAAATGTTGTTTATTCTGAGGATTATAAGCCCGATAGTTGAAGTATATCCCACATAATAATAAAAAGATAATAAAAATTGGTTGGTCCAATCTGTGCATAAAGAAAACAAACATAACTTTAGTGATAAAAATCTCAGTTAAATTGAAGAAAACAATAATAATTCAAATGTGCAAAATGTTTCAATGCCTAAATTTGATTGAAATTTGCCATAAAAGGGACATTGATGTGTTGGTGATTTATTGACAAAACATCCAAAAGTGGTTCATATGATTAACTTAAAATTAATATTTTTTAATAGTAAACCCAAAAACAAAAATCAGTCTTACAGAAGTAAAACGGAGAGATCGCACACTGCGTAAACAACAGTAATTAAAGTTAAAAATGTTGATAATACTGTACATGTTAATAATTGTAAAGATTGAGATTGTCTTGTCTATGATATAGAAAATCAATAAATTCTTAATAAATTTAGCCAAACTGGACCAAAGCTGAAACGAGTATGAGGTCAGAGTCATGTCTGGGGTTCGGCTGCTCTGAGCTGAAAGCGGGCGATTCGGCTGTGAAAACCCCAACATGTGCTCGGCGGCACCATGCGGTCAGTAAACGCAGCTCGTCTTTAAAAACAGCAACAAGGAAAAAACAACGAGATCCAGAAAATTCCCCTGCATGGACGAATCAACAAACTGTGATTTGATTAATTTAAATGTTGGATACGTTTTGTAAATCATAAATGTTTTGTCCTCCATGCTAACGAGTCAGCATAGTTGTTTTTTATCAGATAAAAAGCCTTAATTTTTTTAAAGTTTGGGCTGCTTAGTTGTGAAACATGGCCTAAACAGTGGAGGATGGAATGTGACTAAATTAAATAAGTAAATGCATAATAATGGAATGTATAATTTAATTATTCAGTACACCATTAAATCATCAAATATACAATAAAATTATTAAATATGCAATTAATTAATTAAATGTCCCATGAAATAAACGAATGTAACATTTAAATGATTTAGAGTTGTTATAATCTTAAGGGGACAGAGATATTTGTGAAACCTAAATTTAGAACTACCGGTAGTTTGAAGGGACGGTTTACTTCAATCCAAGAAATCAGATTATGGAACAATCTGGAGAGTGACGTTAAAAATGCCAGATCAACGCACATGTTTAAGAGAATGATCAAAGCTGATTTGTTTAAAAAAAAAAAAAAGAAATAGCTTACGAAGAGAAGGAGTTATTTATTTTGTATTTGTTATTTGAAGATTATTATTGTTTGAATTAATTTTTTTTTTTTTTTTTTTTTTTGGGAAAAAGGGGCAGATATAAGATTTTTTTCCTTCTTTCTGCTGCTTTTCATTTTATTTGTGATTATATTTCTTATTGTATATAGAATTGTTTGGCGTAAAAAACAAACTTTATAATAATAATAATAATACTTTATTTATTTATTTATTTAATTTAGTCACATTCCACCCTCCAGCATCACCATGAAATTATGTTAACGGTGTATTGAATAATTAAATGATACATTTCATTAATATGTATTTATTTATTTATTTACTGTAATTTTGTCACATTCCATCCTCCATACCACCTGCAAGAATAAATACAGGAGGAGCTCACACTGCCTCCTAGAGAACACACATTCTACTTATTTTCAGCACAATTATTGTTATTTTTTTAATGTATCCCAGCACTGTAGATCCAGATGTGCTAAAAGGTGAATGAAGTCGATGTTAAATAATTAAATGATCACATATTGAATATTAAGCATCACTGACCTGCAGTGGAGCTCGAAGAGACAGTTCTTCAGCATAATAAACCAGAACATCCCAGGGGGCACTTATTTTCAGAAAGTGAATCGTCTTCTTCTCGTTTGCCGTTTCCTCCTGAAGAAACCGACACAGACGTTGTTGACTGACAAGTATTAAAAATATATATTTTTAATTTAAAGCTTAATCAGAAATAACACAGGGAACCTTTTCCATGAGCAGTCCAGCACTTTCCAGATTCTGAACAAACGTCTCTCTCCACTGAGCCAGCTGTGCTTTCCTTCGCTCGGATCTGCTGCTCTCCTCAGCAGGAAGGAGATCCCCCTCACTGCAGACCACCTCGCTTGTCCCCTTCCCTCGCCGCTTCCTCCGTGATCGGACCTCCCACACCAGCACGAAGTCTAAACTCAGAGAGAAGGTGGAATGGACTGCTTGTTCCACAGGTGTGCTACAGAGCGAGGTGCCCACCTATTTTAGTTCTTCCATCTCTGAAGTAGTTCTCCAGCTGGGAAACTGTTTGGTTGTTCGTACGGATGTGCGTAACAACCGCATCATCGCCATGACGACCTCCATCAGCAGCTGCAGCAGAAAGCTGGGACAGACAGAATGATTTAGTTATCGTCATCAAAATGTTTAGACACGAGCTGCAGCAGAAAGAACTTCTTCAGCTCTGCATGTGAACATTTAGTTGCCTTTTTGATGAGCTTCGACCACATCTCGTGCAACACTGCATCACATAAAACCATCACTGAGCTGAGACTGATCACTGAGCGTTTTACAACAAAGAAAACAAACTTCCAGGACAGTCCAGTGTTTCCCACGAGCTAATTCTGTCTCCTGCTCTGCTCCAGTGGACGTCACACGAAGGCCAGGACTCACCTCCACATGCAACATCTGAGTCCCTCAAAGGAGAAACGGAGCCGTTCAAAGGCCGTGCACTGAACGGGCAGCAGAATAAAGGTTTAACCTCAATTCTCCATATAGACAACAACAAAAAATGTTGAATCATGTCATCTGGACCAGTTTCTTAAGGGAGAAATGTGATGTCCCTCATCCAGAGGACTTCGTCAGTCTACGGCCTGCCAAACAGATCTGTCCCATGGTCTTCATTGCTTCCCGTTGGAATCTCAGAAGTAGACTTTAAACGCATGCAAACTGGTACCAGCCGTCCAAAACAATCAATCATCATGTACAACCATCAAATGTTTTAGGTCAGATGACCAACTTGCTACTCACAGAAACAGCCTGAGGACACCAAAGTGAATCAGAACAAAGGTTGTAAGCTCAATCATCAGGTAGATAACAACAGGCAGCAGGTTTTTCTGATATGATCTGCGAAGAGAAAACCCTGCAGCAGTGGAGGGACCAAAGTAAACCAGAGCTTACGTATCGAGGTGGGATGAAGCTCCCGTTCTGCAGGCTGCCGTAGGCTTCACCCCTGCTGTCCAGGTCCAGGAGGACTTCTCGGTCTTCCTTCACCACATCTGAGCTCTTTTTCATCATCGTGATGAGAAAAGGTGCTGCTGTTTAAAAAAAAATACACAACACTGATGAATCAGAGAAAAAAAAACATACACCAAAACTTGTCTTGGAGGTAAATATATATAAAACATTCTTTAAATGTACCGTTGTGGTGATGAACACTCAGCTGTAAAGTCTGGGTTTGCAGCAATCTGTGCTTCCCTTCTCCTCTTCCTCTTCTTTATCTCTGGATCCATCAGGCTGCCTGGCTCCACTGCATCAGCCGAGGAGTACCGTAATGGATGTAAGATGCAGGCAGAGGCTCACTGCTGCATCTCAGCTGAGCACCATCAATAATGTAACGTTCAGTCAGGAGCAGAGGAGGAACTCTGAGCTCTCAGAACAGCTGTAGAGTTATTATACAAGTAGTGTGTGTGTGTGTTACTTATTGTGACTCTAATGATTGTTTCCTCGTCCAAAAGAGCCGTTCTGCATCCTCCTCTCATTTGGCTTTGAAGGCTACAAAAATGTACATAAATTATTAACAGCAACAGCAGGACAAGCTCCACCCTGCTGAGATGGTTGATTTTCTTCACAGGCACGAGATTAAAAAAAGAAAAGAAGGAAAACTTAAAGCTGATATTTAAAAAAAGAGCAACCCTGACAGAAATGATCTTGATTATGTCAGTTTTACGTTGCGTTTACAACAGAGCCAGATGAAAAACTGAATTACGTTTAAAGATCGAGTCAGAGAAGTCATGGATGCTGCTAAATTCATGAAGTAATCCACCAGGTCGAACATAATGTGATTCTGATTGAGTACTTAAGATTTAAAAAATGGATTATAGGCCACCCAGGTCCTCTGGATGGTGTTTTGTTGTTGAAACGTTTCATCTTTCATCCACAGGACTTCATCAGTCTGAGGAGCTGCAACAAACTCAGTCGCACAAGCAGCACACTCGTGGTGGGCCAACCAGTTTGTTGGTGATGACAGTTTATGGAGTCCGCCCTCTCCCCCATCGACTCGTTATTGAGCATGCACTTTGACGGTTTGAACCACTTTGGCCATGGCTGCCTCCGACGAGGTTGATGGGGGAGAGGGTGGACCATCAAACTGGTTGGTCCACTATGTGAGTGTGCTGCACGTGGGACTGTTTGCAGTGGCTCCTGAGACTGATGAAGTCCTTTGGATGAAAGACGAAAACGTTTCAACACAAAAGAAACCATCCAGATGTTCTGACTGAACTTTGTTGGATTTTTTTACCTGGATTGTTGAGCATGAGCGTTGACTATTATAGGATGGTTTACTTAAAAAATAAAAATAAAAAGAGTGGGGGTGGGGTCTAACATATTTAACTGTTTGTTATTAACAAATTTAAATAGTTATAATAGTTTAGTTTGTTACTAAACTGCATTATATGTGTTTGTAAAACTTGATTTAAACTAGAAAACAACAGTTATATTAATTTTCTAACTAATAATCTAATTAATTAATTATCTTTAAGGCTTTCAGAAGAGCTGCTATTTCAAACTCTGATGTTACAAAATAAAATGACCTTTGAGAGTTTCTCTGCTTGGAGCATCTTCAGTTTCTTTATATTTATTATTTTTTATATTCAACTCCAGGAATAATACTGGAGTAGGACTGAACCGTCCTCAGCTGGTTCCAGCTTTCTGTCAATAGAGAGAAAGAAAACCACGATGAACGCTTTGTTAAAACCTCATGAACCAAAAGAAATACTCTCAAAGTAGCCTGCAATGATGTAGCATTTAATACTAGAGAAACTGCATTTCCTGTGAGAATGCAGTGAATGCTTATTGCTGAATGGTTTTTGCTGAAAGGCTGAGCTGAATTTGAGCGGCTGACATTTGCTGAAAGCAGAAAAATAAAAACAGAAAGCAGAATAATGGCAGAAATGTGTAGAAAAAGCTGAATAGAGCAGAATATGCTGAAATAGGCTAAACAGATTATGAAAGAAAATCTTAACTTAGCAGAAATAAAAGTAGCTGAAAAAAGCTAAAAAAATAAAATAAAAATCCAGAATTAGCAGAAAGAGCTTGAAAGGAGCATAAAAATGTAAAATTATTAGAAAGCACTACAGCACAGAATAAGCAGATAGTAGAGAAAAATGCTAAATCTTGCAAAAAAATACAAGTAGCTGAAAAGCAGAAATAACTGAATTAAAAAGAAAGAAGCTGAACCAGAACAGCAGCCGAAATGAGCAGCAAAAGCTTTTAATGATGTGAAGACAGTTTCATTCTCTATGGGGAAAAAAGGCAATAAAAAGCTCAGTGTTGCAAACAGAATGGCACAAATAATTAAACGTCAGAGCATGGACGAGCTGAACCTTTTGAAATATGAATCGATGATTGCCACAGAAACTGTGGATACGTGCCAAAAAAATGCACAGAACACCCATCTGCTCACTAGACTCATGTTCGGGCTGCTGTTTAATATACCATTTTACAGTATTTTACATTATTACTTTTACAGCCTTGTACAGTTTCATTTTATACTTTATATTTTTTGCTATTACTGTATTTGGATGCAACTGAGATACAATTTCGTTCCACCGCATAAATGGATCTTAATAGAGTGAATGTTTTATAAACATTCACTTTATTATTTCTAACGAAGACTAGTCAAAACTTGTTGCCATAGAAACAAATGGTCTTAAAAGCCTTAAATAGGCAGTGGTTCTGACTGAACGGGACTTGGCTGCAGACGTTTTGTCACATTTAAACACGGCACACATTTTTCAGAGATATTGCTGTTATCAATCAAAAACTATGTTTCAGCTTAAAATTGGATTTTTTTTTCCCAACATTTAGAAAGTTTACGGTTTATTAGGGATGTAAATCACCAGCTTTACCACGATACGATATATTGATTTGTTTGTGTGACGATACAATTTTTCTCGATGTCACGATATGATTTTGATTCGATTCACAAGCCTGCAATCGATATATTTCAATATCAAATGCCCATCTCATTTACTTATAAATGAATTTACAAAAATAATTCAAATATGATTTAACCGTTTTTTTTTTTTTTTTTTTTCGTTTTTACAGGCACCAGGCATTTAAATAAACATTTTTTCTTAAGCCATGAAAAAATAAATGACCTGTTCAGTATAGTCTCACATTTCTCATGTTTGAGTGCATATTTTTAAAACCAGTTAATTTAAAAGTGCCCTGATTACCTTTCATTTATAAAGAAACAAAGAGATATCCCTCCCTGGTGAGGTGGTTCGGGCATGTCCCACCGGGAGGAGACCAAGGGGAAGACCCAGGACACGCTGGAGGGACTATGTTTCTCGGCTGGCC
>JARVGQ010000116.1:29767911-29786639 GCA_031762355.1 Hypsolebias martinsi | reverse complement strand
GGGAGAGGGAAGTCTGGGCCTCCCTACTTAGGCAGCTACCCCCGCGACCCGACCCCGGATAAGCGGAAGAAAATGGAAATGAAATGAAAAGAGATATTGAGCTTACATATCAATGCCGTGTTTCTTCTTCAGGTGACCGGACAAATTAATTGTTTCCAGAGTATTTGAACTCGCACTTGCACCTGTTGCATACGACATGAGTTTGTCTGTTGAGCCGTCCTTCTGTTGGAATTAAAAATATTTAAATCCAGCAGGAGTGTGAATTTCATCATCTGCGTTTTCTGCCTCGTCTACCATGTTGCTGAGGCGGCCGCAGAGTGCAGCCGCGCACAGAAATGGTGACACAGATGTGCCTTGGAAATGTCAAAAGCGTATTTTAAAGATGACGATATGACTCGATGTTTTAGTTTTGCCACATTATAATCGTTTAATCGATATATCGATTTAAATTGATGTATTGTCACATCCCATTTGTTTATGAGATTCACACATCAGTGCATTGTATTTTTTAACATTTTTACACAGCATGTCGGTATCAGGGTTGTAGTCACGTACAAAAAAAAGCTGTGAACAAAATGTAATTGAAACGCTCCACGCTGCGTACAAAAACCTCTTTCAGAAGGTGAAGTCATTTTCTGTAGCTGCTCCTTCCGGTGTGTCCCGGCCGTCACCTTCAGCGTAACTGTTAAAAACACAAACATGAGTACACAACAAGAGCTTCTTTATGCTTTATTCAGCTACGCTGCCAGTTTCCACAAGCTTCACTTGTACATTCACTGCAGGTGTCCATATAAAAACCTCTGAACATGCGTGTGCTTCTGTGGACTTCAGCAGTTATTCGTATTAGGACTTTATTCGCATCTCAGCAACCTGCTAATATGATACAAATATTACATGCGAGTAGTACGTATAAATAAAATCCAAACTTTCTTCTTAATAAATGCATCGCTTCACAGGTTTTGTCCATCATTGACCAGCAATTTTCCACATTCAAAACACTGCTTACAAAACAACTTGTTTCACTTTTTCCTTTACCTCAGGCACATTTTAACCCAAGAAACTTTTCAAGTAAGTCCTCCTGAGGCTGTAATTCCTTCAAGAATTCATTGGGGTGGGGGGGGGGGGTTAACTGCACAACCCACTTTAAAACCCACTGAATTAATAAAAGGCATGTTTCATAAAGTCGTTTGTTCTTGGAGCCATTGCTCCGCTCCTCTATGTGCAAAACCCCAAACGCTCAATAAAATACTGTGAACAGAACAAAAGTAAACCCACACAGTGATTCTCCAGGTTTTTTTTTTTTTTTTTTACAAAACAGACACAGATTAGTGGCACTTAAAAAGGCTTAAACCCCTGATTAATAACAACACAGTGTGACTGCAGATGTTTGGACAGCTGGGTGGTGCTTCTTATACAGTATAGTGCATATTGAACAATGTGCAGTTTAAACAGGGTAAAAAAAACAAATAAAAGTTTTTTTCTTAACTATCCCTCCCAAATAAACCTTTTGGTTTCAAATCCAACACATTTACACGTAACTCAAACAAAATCAGAACCCAAACCTTGTAAAGGATGAAGCGTCAGTGCCGTGAGCCAAATCTGACCCGTGTGAGGCATCTCGTTAAATGTTGGCTTAATTTAAACATACTGGTTATTTAATGCCATTAATATTTAATATTTATATATATAATAATCATTTAATAATATTTAATACCATTAATACAATTGACAACTGGTTATTTCTGAACAAAGGGCAACGTCATTGCAAAATAAATCCTCACATTCCTGTTTTAGTGACAAGATAACGGGTAACAGACCTTAATATTTACCTCACTTAGGAGAAAGTTGTAGTTTCACCACCCGACTGAAGAGTTTGTAAACTGCTCTCCAATATGTTTATGCAGAAGCGACAAAAAATAATGTGTATTGAATCAAAATTGTGACTCACACCAGCCCAAAAAAATGTGCAAGTGTGCATGGAAACCTCTGTTTGTTTTTAGAGTGGAGAAAAGGCAATCGTGTTGCACCTCCTGATAAAATCTATAATAAAACTTCAGACTGACGTTACACACACACACGTTATCCACGGTTTGTGTAAAAACATCCAGCTGCTGATGAGCTGGTGTCGCCAGGAGGTGCAGAGCGTCGTTACAAAAACTAATCTGAATATCAGACACAACCGTCAGCGAGAACGCACCGATCCTGGACGGTGTTGCACTTCTGTAGTAAACCTACACCAGCTAGTGTTTATCAAAACAAGTAGTTACTGTTGTGGAAGTAAGGCAAGCAGCAATTAGTCATCATTTTTGTGTGCGCACAAGATTAAAGAGTGTGGACTTAACCCGGTGTGCATTAAAAACACCACCCAGATTGATTGACGCGGTCATTCTCACTTCGTGCTAAAGCTCCCAGCTGTTCGTTTCCACTCGACTTTCAGAACCATCTCTCAGAGTTTGATCACGTTCAGATAAACCTTCACCGTTACCGTGACGGAGAACAACGTGCCGCTCGTTACGTGCTCTGCAACTTCAGCAAAAAACATTTCTGAAGCTTCGCTCATCCCTAAGTCTGAGTGACCAACCGGCTGCTGTGCGCTGGCTAAGAGTGTCGCGGACACACACACACACACACACACACGTGTTATCGTATGTGTGGACGTGTGTGTCCGTCAGCACCACGGTTCCCGCTGCGCTCTGCCTCGAGCCAGACTGTCCGCCCTCTGCCAGGCGCTCCTCATCAGCTCGAGGGCCTCGCCGCAGCGTTTCTGCACCAACGGATCGCGCATTTCTCTGCGGGGAAGGTCGACCTGCGGACGAAGGATGACACTCATGAGAACTTAACTTCACAGCGCACGTTGTTAAATCATTATTAAATATTTGCACTTTATCCTATTAAAATGGCAGCATACAGGTTTGTCTGACCTGAAAAACAGCTTTCCATACTCTTTCTAACTCGTGTAGAAGTCGATCTCTCTCTTGGCAGCCGCTGAAGTATAACACCCACGGGGGGAGGAAATGGACCCGGTCTGCTGCGAACTCCTGCAGACAAACCAGTCTAGTTTAAAGGCGTCAATACAGACGTCAAAAAACACAAACATGCTGTACGTCAGTCGGAAAACATGTTTGACATGAATGATTTGGTCAATTAGTTTTGTATAGATCTAGTAGAGTGCTGGATGAATGGGTAAATGAGGCACAGATTGTAAAGTGCTTTGAGTGTTTTCATAAGATAGAAAGGCGATATACAAATACAGTCCATTTACCTGAAAAAAACTGAACCCTGTAGACTGGCAATTATGGTATATGTATAAACATTTGAGATTTTCTGATCAACTGTAAACTATATATCCTTTTTGTATTTATTTATTAAATAGTTTTAATTTACAACATAAGTAATAAAATTCATGCCAAACCCTCCTTCCTAAAAACAAAAGCAAATGGCCTCGTACAAAAATATATCTTCTGTATTTATTTCATATGGTTATACATCTACATTAAAAAAAGGATTTCTTTAAACTGGACGAGCAGCGGGTCACTCACAACAACGCAGTACTCCTTGTCACGCTCCAGGCTCACAGCGGTGACGTTGCAGAGATCGGCGCTGCCCAGAGAACGGAAAAAACTGGTCTGACAGTCCTGATGGCAGGTTAGCAGCTTGTTGTCTGTCATTACCAAGCAGCATGGGATGCACGGGGAGGGGGCCACACCCTGGGGGATAACCTGGAGGGAAGACGGTTACAGTTCTTTTACTCCAAATAAAAAATGTTGCATACGAGTTCATATTTGTACACAATTAATTTATGAGTTGATGATGTAATTTATGCTTCACTAAACAGGATCTATTTTTATTCTTCTTCATTTTCACAAAACATATATAGTTTAAAGATAATATGTATAGAAAAATAAACACAACAAATGCTTAGACATAGATAATCTGTTACCCCTTTAGAGACAGACTGACAGAGGAGTTGCATCCAGTCAGCCATTTCCTGCTCATTGCTAGCGCAGAGCACCAGCGGGGGGCGCTCTGTCAGAATGACTTGGAAGGCGTGGGGCCGGTCTGTGTTGTTGGATCGGCGGCAGCCTCCACAGTGCTCTCCTCTAATGAGAAACGGAGACACAAACAGCTTGTCAACTTCCCAGACAGCATGCTTTCATTTCCAAACATTTCAGTTTTTGAAGATTAAAACTTCAACGTTATGTCCGTCAGTGTCTGAACACTTACCCCATGGTGACCGACAGCAGAGGTGTCACATCTGTTCTCTCGGAATACAGGTACAGAATCCCTTTACTGCACAATATTACATCAAACACTTAGGGCTATCCATTATGTTGGATAAATATAACAAAAATGCAATAAATGAACCAAGTCAATATGCATTTTAAACTGTTTTCCCTGTTTTAAAAGGTGTGTTGTCGTTTTTTGTTATTATGCAAAGTACTTTTTTAATTTTGAAATTTAAAAGCAATATTGCAGCCATTTTTAGATGTGACAAATATTACTGTATTACCGTTCAACCCTAATGCTTACCTGCCTTTAAAATATTTAACATATTCAAAACCTTGTTAGGAGGAAACAATTACTGAGTTTAATTGTTAAAAAAAAATCCAAACCTTTGTTACAGTGTTTTCTAGATTATCATTTGAAAGTAACTACCGGTACATAGCCCTGTATCGATGACTGACTGACTAAAACAAGGTCAGTTTTAGCTTTGTAAGAATTAGCATAAAAATGTAAAAGACATCCTTGTTTTATTGTGGTTGTAAAGTAAAGTGACTTGCCACCCTTAGATAGTTACATTTTATGATTTATTTTTAATTGTCAGTTAAAAGAAGCGTGTGGTAACATCTGAGGGATGTATGACCGGCTCGTACCTGAGAACGAGGTAGCAGCTTTTCCACAACTCTTTACCCAGGTACGTAGTTCCAGACATGTACAGTATAGTTCCTTCCTTTGTGCTGGAGGGTACTCCAGAGGTTGGAGTGCCACCTTGGGGGGACAAAGTCAAGTCCATAGGGTCCTCCCAGTGAACCAGGGAGTAAAGATGTATAGACACTTCAGATACCTGGAGAAACGATCAAGCAATCCGTTAACCTCCGATTTGAAAGCCAAAGATCAGAAACTCTAATTGTAAAATGGTAGAAGTAAAGTTAATATTAGAGTAAAGGCAGAGTATAACAGTTGCTAACTTTTTGAATGAGGTGAAAACAGAGACCATGTTATAGACTGTGTCAATTTTCCACTTGTTTAATTCATGCTACATTGGTTTGAAATTGCTACATAATTTTAAGTACTAATAACTAACCAATAGAGTGTTTGCTTAGTGAATGCCAGACATGATGAAAGCCTATAACAGAACAATATACTATTTTAACACTACCTCACTGTGACACTCCTGGGAGACAAATTTAGTCAAAGCCAGTTTTTCCATTGTAGCATCGGTCAGAACAGACGGATAGGGAGGCTCACGACAACCCTGAACCATGGCTGACGTCAGAGCAGACAGGAACCAGCTGGAAAATGAGGGATGAAACAAACTGGAAGTTAGAGCGGACACAATCCTCCATTTAGTCTCTTTTGTTGACTTGTCTGAGTCTTCAGTCTAATGCAAATCGTATGATTATTGACATATTTTGTAAAAACTAACTTTGACAAATACGTCTGCAAATGCCGTCTCTTTTGACAGGAAAACAAAAACAAAATACCATAATTACCCGACTAAAGCCACTACTTTTTTCACAGGCTTTGAAGCCTGTGGCTTATACAATGCTGTGGCTAATTTATGGATTTTATTTTATTTATTTTTTTGACGGGCTAACGAGCTTCATGCCACCAAAGCCCGGGCGCTCACATAGCTGCCATTACACATCTCTCTTGGGGGTGGGTCCTCGTGACTTGACTACATGTATAAATAAAGGTTACTTTATTTTTATTTTTTTATCAGACCAATGAAAATTACCATCAGGTCACAGTGGACCAATGAAACTTCAAATTACTGTAAAGCAAACGCACTAGCACTAAATTCTTCAGATCAGTTATTTTGCGCGTCATGCACACACCCTCATCATGGAAAACACATGAAGAAATGCATTTGATGCAGCTTTCAAGTTAAAGGCAATCAATCTGTCGAAGAAGGAGACAGAGCTGCGGCACATAAGCTTGGTGTAATCGATGGTGAGATGCTGGAGACGTCAGCATGAAGAACTGAATACATGCAAAAAGATGTCAGAGGTTTAAAAACAAATAAATAAATAAATAAAAAAGCAGATGGCCCAAACTTGAAAACATTCTTGAAGACTGAGTGAACACAAAGAACAGACGGCCGAGGTGTTTCCACCATGCAGATCCGACTGAAAGCCAAAACAATTGCCACCAAAAACAAGACTGAAGATTTAATTTATTTTTTTAACACAGCGATCAGTGACTTTTCCTGGTAGACTCCTGTATTTATTTTTTTAACCAGTCATGTTGCAGGCACCATTCAGAAAAAAGCATTTACTATATGTATTTGTGTATGTTACCGGTATGCATTTAATTAAAAGTTTAAAAGATCTTTCTGTGTAACAGCGTGGGCTCCCACTGCTTTTAGACAAGTATGGCCTATATACGTACTTTTTTTTTTTTTATTTAATGGATGCGGTTTATATTTGGGTGCGCTCAATAGGCCAGAAATTACGGTACAAGTTAGAGCAATAAGAAACACAAGACACACAAATAAGGATCTACTCACACAGTCAGTGAGACATCAGCAGTATCCAGCAGGAACTTTCTTCGTCTGTTGGTGCAAACCAGAGTCACTGTCTGCTGGTCGAGGCCCACCTAATGGGAAAAATATTATCACTACCTTTTAAGAGCAAAACTAAGACGGTCCGTCATCAAGCCAATAACCCCATCTGCATCATTAATAAATATGATGTAAACATTGCATCATTAAATTGTGCCAAATGGAAAGAAGAAAAAAAAATTTTGCAAAAATCTTAAACAGAAACCCAAATTAACTGGAAACCCTAAAAAATGAAGGCATATATATTTAAACTAACAAAACTAAAGAAGTTAAGGTAACTTACAGAAAGATAGTCAAGCTCATTATAAGAAACAGCATCTTCAACTGTGTAAGGCTTTTCAGCTGCTCCTGAGAAAAACAAAACAACAAAAACAACAAGCAGTTTCAGTGCTCAGGTCCATGTTGGCGTCTGTCAAACTCTGTTTGTAGAACGTCATTATTATTTTCTATTATGAAAACGCAAAAAACAGTTTGATCAAGAACCAAATGCACAGACAAACTGTGAATTACTAGAAGACGGCATCTGCGTTACACTTTGTGTCCTATACTGCAACAAAAATAAAAAAATTAAAAGCCAGATAACCTGGGTTTAATCCACTTACCCTTTCTTAGTAGGTAGATGTAACAGTCAGTCAGCAGCAGATACAGAGGCTGCAGGTCTCCCTCCATGTGACCTGTACTCATTCTCACCATCTGAACACAAAAATAAATCATGTATAAAACATGCATTTTGATTGCACTGTGTAAAAACAGTGAAGTTAAACTTTAATAATTCCCCTGAGGATCTCTCTAAACCACTTCTTAATGTGAAAACAGATGACAAAACCAAAACCTCCCATCTTTCCTGAAAACAGATAGCACAGTATGTTTAAAGACAGGAGAAGTGGCAGAAATGAAGATGTTGAGGTTCTCCTTAGGAGTGACAGTGACGGATAAGATTAGAAATGAGATCATCAGAGATACAACACATGTTGAACAACTGGGAGATAAAGTTAGAGGCCAGACTGAGATGGTTTGGACATGTCCAGAGGAGGGACAGTGGGTATATTGGTAGAAGGATGTTAGAAATGCAGCTGCCAGGAAAAACACAAAGAGGAGATATATGGATGCAGTTAGAGAGGACATGGAGGTAGATGGAGTGAGGACAGAGTGATATGGAGGAGAATGACTCGCTGTGCCCACTCCTGAAGAGGGAAAAGCCGAACGAAGAAGAAGAATCAAATTAATAAAGCTGCTATTAATATTGTACATAAATGTAAGAATTGCATTGATTTTTTTTCTGAACTTCTGAACTCCTATCTCCATTTATTTCAAGCCTAACAGTGTGTGGACCTGAAAAGTTCAAGTTTAGCAGCCACATCAGAGGAAAACAGATTTCCAGGCAATGACATCATCATCATCATCATCCTTCAACCCACTATGTACATTGTGGTTTAACTTAGCTCATCTTCTTTTTCTGAACAGTCCCATTGACAAACACAGGTCTCACACACAGGGACAGGTTGCCATGACGCTCAACACACACTGCCAGCTGATCACTGATTGCATAAGACTCAGCTCAGACACCACCACCTAAGAGACTGACACAAACAAACAAGCACACACTTTTAACTATATTTGAAAGCTCCATTTCTTATTTTCTGAGGGACATATCCTAATAAGAACTGTCACAGGTAAGTGCTTGACCCAAGAAACTGTGTTTTGCTTTTGCTTTAGTGAGCAACAGAAAATGTCCTCACAACCCAAAGCGTCCTCACAACACTGTGGGCTGTTTGCTCAGCTTGTCTTAGGAAGTGGCAGCAAACGATGATGGCGGACGTGGCAGGATTAAAACACAATAGCTGCTAAAAATGTGTTGCCTCATTTCCAGAAATCTACAATTTACCTGACGGCAGAGACAGAGCTGTCAAAAGCCGTCCACCACAGTTAGCACTTGCTTTTCTCTGCATGTGGGTTTTTGCTGCTGAAGTGAGAAAAGCATCAAGAAGCACTCCATCAGATGACACAGGCACACTGCAGGGCTGTCATTATTGCCATGTTGTGTCTTAAAAGATTCAGATATAACTTGGGTTAAGAATCCAATCTGAGCTAGTCTCTTGTTGCATCTGGTGGCATGTCACTGAGAAGACCCTGCAGGACGGAAACAGTCTCACAGGAGTTTCATAAACTGTCAAACAGTTTTGGCAGCAATAAGAATGTTCATTGCTTCTAGCAACAAACAAAACAGAGCAACTAAATTGCTGAGAAACCTTCTAATAGTCAAACCATGACAACATTATGACGTGTCTTAGCCTTCCACTTCTGTTTTTGGACCTATGAAGGAGCACTATAGCCTTTTATTATTTTTTAGAAGTAATTAGCATGTTGGCGAGGCTGTATTATCTTTTAATGCACAGAATGTTGTGTTCATTAGTAAGTAGAAGGTTGTGTACTGTGTAGAGTGCATGAGGTACTCCTTTTTTTTACTGCATCATTTTTTTAGTGTTACATCTTCAGAGGAAGCAGAGCAGAAAAGAGCGCTGCAATATGAGCTCCTATTTGCTTTGGAAACTAAATCATCTGACCCACTTCCATAATATTCCCTGGACACATTCCCCACCCCTGCTTCATCTTTCCTTCCTTTACCCCATCTCGTGTTTAGGTCCATCAGACTTAAGTCTCTCATCCGCCCGTGGTAAGGGGAGAAGGTTTTAGCAGTGTGGGAGTTCTACATTGCAAACTTAATCACTGTGCAGGTTTAATTAAGTACCATCTCCTGCTTAATGCGACTCAGCAAACTCTAATATCGTCTGCTCTTTGCTGTGTGAAGCCATTGCTTTTCTTTTCACTGCATTACTTCTGTGGTGATTTGCAAGGCTCTGCAAAGCTTTCGCAGAAAACCTGGTGAAATGAGGATGGATTGAGTACAAAGAACTCCACTGAAACCTCTGGCGCTTTGAGAACACCTGCTATTAGATCAGGCATGTGAACTGCAGGCAAGATAGCAGCAACATTATTAGAAACATTAAAGCTGAGCTGAACTTGTTGCCCTCGCACTGCAGGAGGGGCCAATTAAATGTCCTGACAGCCACATTTATAGCAGCCTGGACTGTCACCCCTGCGACACTACCATCCATCTTTAACTGAATGTGTTTGCAACTGTGCTTGAAGATGCAGATGCAGTTGGGTGCGAGTTTGTGTGATGTCCTGAGGTGTTTCAGTGCATGATTTCATACAGCTGCACAGAACAAGTGAGGCAGATGGCTGCATGCCTGTCACACAAGCACACCACATTCCTGCTGCTTCTCTTGCACCACACTGACAAGAGACTCTGCAGCTACTGATCCTGCACTCCAGCAACAACTGCGTTGATAGACACCCTGCTTAGGACACAATGCTACCAATAAATGACACGTGGCATGTCTCTGCGTGAGCCACTGATTAACCAGTTTTAAGAAAAAAATTGTGATATGAGAAAAAAAAAAGATTTCTGCTTAAAATGGAAAGTAAATGCTAAATGACTTCTGAACATTCTCAAAGAAGCTGAAACTGACTTGTCGAAGCTAAAAGAAGAAAACACTAACTAAAACCTAAAAGGACCAATTAGCCAAAAGCTAGAAAATAAACAGCTAATAGCTTAGAGTAGGAAAAGGCGAGCTTAAAGCTAAAAGTAAGAATGGCTAAAGCCTAAAAGTTGCAGAATAGTAGCTAAAAGACAAATATAAAACAAAAAACAGCCAGTTTGAAAGTGTTATGCATTGTCATCATTGCATGTTTTCATACATTGATGAAATTTGTGCTTTGCATTGAACCCATCACACACGATATGCACCCAAGCGGAGCAGTGGGAAGTGGTGTAAGCACCTGGGGAGAATGGGTGTCTTGCTCAAAAGCATCCTGGCATATGAGCACGGTGGGGAGGGGAACTGAACCTTCCACTTTTCAATCCCAAGTCGAGCTGCCCTATCGCCGCACCACAGCCGCATCAAGTAGATTTCAAATAGAAAAATGTCGTTGAAGGAACTGAAGAGATCTGAATGTAGTTCTATGGTGAAAATATTTGTAAATTAAATTACCGGTAATGATTTTCAAAAGTACGGAAGTTTAAAAAAAGTCACAGCACCCATCTTTTGAATGAGCTGTATGGCTAAAATAGCACAAAGTATGCAGAAGCAGTTAGACTGCAAAAGAGCAATAAAGAAGGAGAGTTTGATATGTATCCAGTTGCATGAATGCTTCAAATCTCTCTTGACCACTGTAACATTATCTGCTAATCTACAAAGAAAACTACAACGCAAGAGCAAGACTAAAACATAGCGTAGGAAAACAAAAAAATGTTATACACACCTCTTTTAGACTTATCTTGCAGTTATAAATGATATTGGAACCGTCTCTCCTGAAGAGGGCATGCCCTTTGTCTTTAAGCACAAACACTATGTCAGCAGGAATGTTCTCGGGGGTCTCGTCTCCCTCCTTTGGGAAGGTAATTTTGGTTCCTTCCTTCCAGCCCTTTTTGATGACAATGTTGAGGATCTTGTCTTCCGTCCTCATGCTCCGCCCATCAGGGTTCAGCCTGCGGCGGGTGATCTTCATGCGCTTGGTGCAGCCATGGAAGATCTCTTCCAGTGAAACCTTCAGCTCGTGGACCACCGGAGCATCCTGCTGCTTTCGGCTGGTCCCCAAACGTTCAGATGGCGCTCCCCTCCTCCTGCGACCCTCCCCCGGGAATCCA
The DNA here is from genome assembly GCA_031762355.1 of Hypsolebias martinsi. Lineage (NCBI taxonomy): Eukaryota > Metazoa > Chordata > Actinopteri > Cyprinodontiformes > Rivulidae > Hypsolebias > Hypsolebias martinsi. Next base: position 29,775,144 of record JARVGQ010000116.1, on the reverse strand, counting down.
TTGCTCATCCCGCCTGGAAAGCCAGACTGTCTTCCAAAATGAGCAAAGGGGTCATCCTCATCCATTTCTGCATCCTGCTCCACGCCGTTACCGTGGTCGTTGTGGAAGGAGAACCCGTTGGAGCGGCTGTGGCTGCGGTTGGAGCCAAAAAACATGTCAAAGGGGTTGGAGCCACCGAAGAAAGAGGCAAAGGTGGCGTGGGGGTCTCCGTGGAAAGTGTAGTGGTATGTTGAGTTGCCAGGAGCGCCTGAAGAGCTGCTGCCCCCCGTCTTCAAACCTGCAAAGAGAAATACGTGATAAAAACATGGACTTCATGTGCACAGACTCAAACACCCATCGGCTGAAGACAACCAGAAACGCAAAGTTAGATACCGAACACAGGACCTGGCTGTTCAAAACACACAGAGTGGCAACAGCAGCGAGAGGAAAGGAGCACAAGTGGGCGGCAAACAAATCCCACATCATTACTGATCCTCTAAGAGTGCTGAAGGGACACATGAAATACCAGGTCACAATCTCACAAAAATACACATACCTTTAGTTATAAAATTGGTTCTTGGATAATTATTGTTTAAAAATTGATTGTTTGAATTGATTTTGTTTGAAAAGGGGCAGATATAAGATTGTTTCTTCTTCTGCTTCCTTTCATTTTAAATTTTTTCCCTCTGAGATGGTTTTGTAAATATATTTTCTTGTGTTTTCCAAATTGAAATGACTAAATAAATAAACAAATAAAAATAAATATACCTCTGCAATTGCAAACTAAAGCAGCTGCTTTTATTCACATCTCAACCACAGAAAGATTTTAAACCATCTGCCAGTCAGCAATCACACACAGCACACTTGCATTTGGGTAGATTATGATGTATTACACTTGGTAAATGTTACTGACACTAATACCTAACAACAAATAAACACAAAAACATGGAGAGGATTATTATTTCAGCAACTGAAGCTCACCACCTTAATATTAGAACTGTACAGAGGTCTCATAGACAGAGCTCTGAAGGTTCTGCTTGCGCTCTAAGACAGACAGAATCCTCACCTTCTTCTCCCAGCTGATCGTAGACAACCCTTTTCTTGGGATCGCTGAGCACCTCATAGGCCTCTGCGATTTCCTTGAACTTCTCCTCCGCGTTGGGGTCCGTGTTCTTGTCAGGGTGGAAGCGGAGTGCCATGCGTCGGTAGGCCTTTTTGATCTCGTCTTCATTGGATCCCTTGGGGATTCCCAAGGTCTTGTAGTAGTCCTTCCCCATATTCCTAGACTCTCAGGACTCAGAGACCCCTCTTCAGCTCAGGCTGTGGTCAGTCACTAGTGAGAGACAAGATTACTTATAATACTCCTCTGGAAAATAAATGATGTCAAAACCAACAAACTATATACGGACGTGAATAAATGTGTTGGTATCCTTACAGATCATTAAAACAATGCTTAATTTCTAATGAAAAGTGACACAGTTAAAAACAAACGTCTAATTACTATCCTTGTTTAGCCTGGAATAGAGTAAATAAAGAAATGAAATAAATTATTTGTAGTTTGTTTTACAGACATGCTATAAAAAGTATATGGGCATGTTTGTTGATATTCAGAAAGATACTGTATTATTAGAAGTTAAGTTAATCTTTGCATTATAGTCATAGCATCTGTGATAAAGGAAAAGCAAACAGGACAATCTCCAAGCAGCTTCTTCTTCCCGTGACCGCAGCTGCCACCTCCTAGGATGTGGACGCAAGAGAAAATGCGACTCCAGTTTGTTCAGACAGGTGGTAGTTAAAGAGCATTCAAAATCAGTCTAGATGAACTCACTCTGATCACATTTTGAACATCGAAGCGGGTGCAGCGAATCATATCGAGCTCCATTGAGTTTTCTCTGCAGGGTTGCTGGGCTCTCTGTTAGTGACAGGGTCAGAAGTTCAGTTATTCAGGAGAGACTTGCTGCTCCTTCACATCTAGAGGAACCATTGTAAGGATGTCCCCCTGACCCCTCATGGATGGATGGATGGAGCTCCATGGAGAAAGAAGATCCAATAGGGCTTAATTATTAGCGGAAACACAAAAAAGCCAGACAGGAATTTACCAAAAGGCAATGGAGAAGTTCCAAAGTTTCTTGGATAAGTGTCTGGGACTGATAACACAGAACTGGAGTGTTTGGCTCCAGTCACATGGGTTGTGTGTGTGTTTGATTATTGTGAAACGGTACCAACACATCCATCTGCGTCTGTACAGTACACATTTAGGCTGTGTGAACAGCCACTCAAAAGCTCCCCTTTCAGCTTTACAGCGAAGTCTTTAAAGTAACATGCTGGGAACACGGAGTGCTGATTTGTCTAACTGTTGCTATGGTGATATGGTTGGTGCTGATGCAGCCTGAGATGGAGTGCAGAGGAATCCCCTGCATCTGCTTCAGAAACCGGTGCCTACATCAGCACATCGGCTCTGCCTGGAAGTTTAATTTCTTCTAAACGGTCCAGTCTTGCATCAGAGGAGTTTGACTGTGAATCAAGCTGACGATGAAGTGTCAGCACGTCTTGTGTGTTTCCCCAGCTGGACGCAGGAGAAACCCTCACAGACAAAGACAATGGAGTCACAGGCATCTCCAGAGAAAAGCCCATTCAAACACTCCACCATGAGTCCTCCAGATGCACAGAAATAGCTACTCAAGATAAAAATGTTTTAAATCTGAGAATTTCACCCCATAATTCACAACTACAATAATCCATTACAGGTTTAGCAGCAAAAAGGAAGCGACCCTCCTACCAGAATGTTCTCTGATTTCAGAATCAGAACATCTTCTCAGTCCATTCCTCCTCCTCCGGTTCCTTTGTGTCCCTCCTGCCTTCAGTCCTCTGTCTGCCCGGGCGCTCCGGTTCTGTTGGATCCTTATAAAGTGACGTCATGAAGCCGGCGGCACCACAGGCTCGGAAATAACCGGTGAGCAAACCCTCGTCTCGCTGACGTTTTTCAGTGGAAAGCCTCGGACAAATGCCCATATGAAACCCCCTCCCCCCGAGCGGAACCACCATGGGACAGCAAAACCCGGACTGTGCTCCACCAGACAGAAACCAGGAGGAGAATCAAACTAGACCACATGAATCCTGACTGAGCACCGAGACAAGAAACAGAAAATCCTCACAGCTGCTTTGTCCGATATTGGATACCTGGCTGAAATTGAGACACCCCCCCCATCCCCCCACTGCACAGAGGGAAACCTTTCCTTTAAAAAAAAAAAAAAGTTTTACTGTATTTTTTATTTGTTTGCTTCAAACTGAGTCTTTCTGTTTCCTTAATTCTGCGACTGAGTGAAAAGTCCTGTTTGGATTCTCCTATCTTCTTCTCTGAATAAAAAAAAAAAAAAAAAAAAAGGAAGTAGGTGTTCATGCGCGTGATCGTCCCGTCGTGCCTCGTGCCTGGATTGAGTCGGTACACTGCATGAGTCATGTGATGACTCCACACACCCTCACCTTCACCTTCTATCTTTGTGAAGGCAAAATCCAAATCATGCAGTCACACCCTCAAACAAGAAAACTTCTAAAATCAGGTGCTGTGAAGATCAGAACCAGACCCACATACCCCAACACACTGAACCCTTTCACCCCCACCCAAACTAAGTTTAGACTGCTCTGAGGAATGACCAGCTGAGCCATTAAGCTGTTGGGTCATTGGGTCGGTTTGACCAAACATTGGGTCAAAAAGTTTGAGCCAGTCAGTGGCTGAGCTGGACCAGAAGTGGACCAAACTGGTCAGATGATATGTAAAGGTAAGAAGGTAAAACCAACTTGTGAGATGTTTCACCTGGCTTTGACAGTCAGTTTGGAACCATCAGCTGGCGCTAGTTCATACAGGAGCCCCTTGCTACTTCACGGTCCAACTTTCGCAGACTCGCTCTTTTGCGTTTTTCTTAACCATTGTCAACTTTGATATTTATCACGTGATTGGGATGGTACGTGATAAAAAGTTAACAAAAATAGGTAGTCCTAGGGTTACGACGGTCTCGAGTTACAACGTTTCGTAGTTACAACGCATCTCCCATTAAAAAAAAATATTTTGAAAATTTATTTTGAAAAGCCGAGTTACGCCGTTTCCGGTTTCCGGTTTTATGTTGTAATCGTTGCGGCGGAGAAATACTGCACTGTACTCTCTAAAAAAGCTAAGTCTGGTCCTCTGGACATTCAAAAAACAAAACTAAACTTGTTGGACCAAGCTGGACTGGCAGAAACAGGCAGCAGCTGTGGAAAAGTAGCTGTTTATGGACGGCGGTTTTATGATGTAAATGCAGTGCTGAATTCAGAGGAGGGACGGAGGAAACCTGCTTCAACAGCATCCCAGTAGGAAATTAACTATTTTTTCCCTTCATTATGGCTCCCAAGTGTATGTGTTTTTTGATAATCAAGTAGGGTACTGTGTTAGGATAGGCTAAGTACTTGGTAATACAGTACCGTACATTTATATGGTGCAGTTTGTATGTATGTTCCGCCTCACATCAAATTCGGTTCACGCCGCCGCGCAGGAACGGAACTCCGTTGGAAGTCGAGGACTACCTGTATATATTTTAGCATTTTTAGCTAATTTCAGCTGTTTTCAGATCAAGTTGATCGTGATCATTTCTGATATTTGCAGCCTAATTAACTTCTTTCTGCTAATTTCAGCTTGTTATGCTCGTTTCAGCTTATTTCTGATAGTTTCAGCTCGTAGTTAGCTGTTTTTATGCTAATTTTTTTTCAGTTAAAGTAATTCCACAATTTTTGCATTCATTTAAACTTTTTTCAGTCTAATTCATCAAAAATATACACTCTCAACTTCCTACTGGTAATTCAAGTAGCATTTTAGCTACTTTTCAGCAGTTTTGTTTTTTGTGTGCTAATTTCAACCTTTTTCAGCTGTTTTCAAATAAATTCAAGTTTTTCGTGATCATTTCTGGTACTTGCAGCCTAATTAACTTCTTTTTGCTAATTTCAGCTTGTTATGCTCTTTTAAGTTTATTTCTGCTAGTTTAAGCTCCTATTTATGCTAAATTTAGATTTTTCAGCTAATTCCACATTTTTGGAACTTCTTTCACAAAAGCTTCATCTATTGCAACCTTCATCTTCATCTATTGCTTATTTAAAACTAATTCAGCAAATATGTCTTCTTTCTGCTTTATTCTGCTAAGTTAGACTTGTTCATCCATTTCAGCTATATTTCAGCATGTTTTTAGCTAATTCCAGCTGTTTTTCAGCAAGTTCTACTGAAACAAGCATTCACACTGCAATTTCGCAATGCATTGCAAGGCAAAGGAAATGCACTTTCTCTAGTTACATACCGGTAGTAGTAACTATCTTGCAGAAAAAATATTCAGACAAGTCCACAAATAGGGGGTGTTATATTTGGGATCTTTGCTTTTTGTCCTCCAACTTCTAAACCGGAAGTTGCTAAATTTACTGGTTACCGGTATATCAATCACGTTTTCTAGACTCCATTGGGTCACATGGTATAAGCCACACCCATTTCCATTTTTCCATTTTCCTAACACTAAACCTAACAATTTTTTTCTACATGACAAATTTTGAAAAATTTACATTTGAATACCTTTCAAAAGTTTGAAGTTTCATAAAAACTAATGCCATGGAGACTAAATGTTTTCAATGACATGTACTGGGTGTTTCTTTTTTATAGTGTGCCAGATATGCCAGAAAATGTTTCACAAAATCAGTCATGGAGTCTAAAGGCTCCCACATACTTGGGCGTACTGTGTGTACTCCGTGAGCCGCGTGGACACTGCACACACTGTCTGCAGATGGTTGAGACTTCATACTCGAGCGTACACCCTGATGGGCTGCAGTTCAGCACTGCAGGCATGGGGCATTTACCTTCGGGACAAATTGAGGTTGCCGATTGTTAATTTGCTGACATGCCTACTGGATTGGTTGACAGGGAGCAAAAAACAAAACAAAAAAAATAAAATAAAAATAAAAAGAGCTGCCAGAGGCTCTGAGTAGAAGCAGCTGCAGGAGCAGCGGCAGTGGTGTTCTGTGTTTATATGTTAATAAAAACTTATAAAAAAATATAAAAAAAAATAAAAACAGGGAGTGCTGGCCCTGCAGCCCACACATCAGACTGGCCCACTGGGAAATCTCCAGACCTTTCCGCAGCCACGCTGGGCCTGATTTTCATTCTCTTGTGACAAATTCCTTCATTTCTCATAATTTCAGTCATGGCATCAGCGGACGAGAAGGAACAGAAACAAAAGGCCATTAAACCAAATCAGGGATGAAGAAGTGGAATTTAATACATTGGTGTCGCATACAAAACAGTCTGTCGCAGGCCAGTTTATTGTGCAACACCGAGTATGTGTACGTAAAAACTGATCTTTGCATGGACATGGCTTGTCCACTTCGAGTCCTCATTGAGTCTAATCGGGTATGCGCGGACCTTTGCGGAGTGAAGTACGCCAGAGTATGTGGGAGCCTTAAACTGTCAAGAGATTGTGTTTTTTAAGTTTTTCAAAGAAAAAAAAAAGTACGCTAGACCCAACAATTCAGAAGAGCCGAAGGCCACTATCAGAGTGACCTGGGCTCTCATAACACCTGAGCAGTGCCACAGACTGATTGACTCCATGCCAAGTCATTAAGACACTGAATTTGTTTTTGTGTTTCAAACTGCCTCATTTAGGTACGCAACAAATAGCGTTACTGCTATGTGCATCTGTATCCTGTGGTTTTACTGCTGTGTGCCTTTACTGACAATGCAGCAATAAACTGTGTCTATCTACTTTTAGGTACTTCTATGATCAATTTACACAAATACTCACCCTCTATGTGACATAGTTTTGAATCCATGAGCAATGAGCACACAGAATCCCATACTGGGAACATATAGTACCCTCTCAGCCACAACAAAACCCACAGGAAAGAAGAGGTTGGATGCTGGAATGAAAGGCAGGACGATCAAAGATAAAGCCTGAGGGAGAAAACAAAAGACAAATCAGAGATCTTGCATAAGAATGTTTAAGAAAGTACAAACTGGATTCCAAAAAATTTGGGACACTAAACAAATTGTGAATAAAAACTGAATGCCATGATGCGGAGATGGCAAATGTCAGTACTGTATTTTATTTGTAATAGAACATAGATGACAGATCAAAAGTTTAATCTGAGTAAATGTAACATTTTAAAGGACAAATATGTTGATTCAAAATTTCACAGTGTCAACAAATCCCAAAAAAGTTGGGACAAGTAGCAATAAGTGGCTGGAAA
>JARVGQ010000116.1:29744883-29764943 GCA_031762355.1 Hypsolebias martinsi | reverse complement strand
CTACACTCATCTCCAGGCCAGCGGCCACTCTTTCAGGGATGAAGATGTTCACATCCTTGATAGAGAGGAACGATGGTCTGAGAGAGGAGTGAAGGAGGCCATCCATGTTCAACTGTCCCCCTCTTACAATGCTGTTATTGCTAGTATCATTAGCCTTCTGTAAATAGCAAGCGGCCATCAGGGCACTAACGATCAATGTTAAGCTGATGGTCCTCCTTTATCATGTGAGCAGCTGGTTTTGGCTGTCAGCAGCAAACTGGTTGATTCACTATGAGAATGTACTGTACTATTTATAAGACTGAGCTGAATACAGCTCCTCAGGCTGAAGAAGTATTTTGGATAAAAGTTTCAAGAAGAAGAATCCATCCAGAGGACCCAACTCAACTTTACTGTACTTTGAGATTTCTTTGGCAGTGTAAAAGAGGAACAAAACACAATAAGTAGGACATCAAGGAATAGCACAGCCAGCAGCTCTTTTTGCAGAAACACAGGTCGAGGTCAAGCATTAATACTGTAGATTCTATCTGTATTTACTCAGATTTCACCACAATAATTGACCAGTTGTGTCTTCAATCAAAATTACAAAACTTTTTTCTGTTTGACCCGTGACATTTAACAACTTTTAAACTTTGAACTCAGGCAAACAGACAAAAACTAGATTATAGTTTATCATAAACAAATTGAGCTAAAAGCAAATCAGCATTCTACGCTCATTAGCAGATGTTTTTTTAAACTACAGTTTAGCTGAACCTAGGCCAATGCAACACATCAACAGGAAGCGGAGACTACACAACGTTGTGCGACAGACAGTACAATGAAAACTAGAGTTGACAAGGTGAGTACCAGCTGCTTCAGGTATTTACACTGCTGTGGTAAATAATAAGGCACAGTGAGCATTAGAGTGATATCCCACATGCAGAATGTGACAGACAGAAAACCCACCCAACAACAAACCGCCCAAATGTAAGAAGATGCGTAGTGTTGCTTTAATTGTGAGTTTCTTCTTTGCTCAAAATTTAATTAAAATAGAAAAAAATATATATAATTTATGAATATTGTGGAAATAAACTGTTTGGGATGTGTTTCTAATAAATAAATGTGTCATGAATAACTTCAGAGAACTTTGCTTCTCCTGAAATGTTTGTTAATATCAAAATTAGGATACGGGCTTCCTGTTTGGTTACTCCAAACTGTGGCATAGTTTATGTTGATTAATGTCTGCTGGTGATGCAAAAAAATACATCAATGTGTCAACTAAATCTAATATTTATTAGAAACTAAACTAAGTCTTATCATTTTATCCACGTCCGTTAACTCGAGCTAATCCTTTAAATTTCAGATATAATACTTTGTTCCAGTTAGCTGTTTTTTTTTTTTTACTTCAAGCACCAAGAATGTTTTAAACACAAACGATGCACAAACACATGCTAGAAAAGAGTGAAGTGGGACAGAGAACAGGGAGAGGAAATGCTGAGCAGAGGGTCGACCAACGTCCCACCTTCCCAGTCTGCACTCGGCAATGACTGCAACACGGGGAACATGTCACCAAAATCATAATCTAAAATAAAAAAAGGAGGGATAACGTTCAACATTAAAGTGGAGTGAATTCAAGACAGAAGTAGACAGAGTCAATGGCACAGAAACAGTAAAACAGAACACGTAAAATGTGAAATAACAGAATGAATGGGGGTAAAATAGAGAAGTTGGAACTAAAAAAAAAAAAGGAACCGGGTCGGTACTTTGTGGGGACTGACTGGCAACGCAGAGACTGGCTGCTGCAATCAAACTCCCAAAAAGCATCTGCGGTCATCCGCCTGCGTGCCACGTGATCCTTCTGATAATCTGCACTCCAGCTTCCTCATCATCTCACAAGCTACACATTACTTCATGAATCTGTGCCACAACCTGCAAATACAGGCCCTGAACACAGCTAAAACTCTAACATAAAAACTGTAACTCCTGGCTATTCAATCAGTAGGAAAGTAGAAAATAGGGATAAGAGTACAAAATACAACTGCTTTTAGATACAGCTGCACATCAGATGACAAGAAAAACAAGTGTCTCGTAATTAAATTTTCATTCAAATTAAGTAAAAAGAAAAAAAATATATGTATTAAGGAAGAAAATCAGTGCAACGTACCTTCACTGGAGGGAGCTATGGCACTGTCGTCCCACTCCAGGTTGGTGGACGTTATGGAGTTGAAGGAGTGTAGGGAAATACTGTCTGAGCTGGGCAGCCTTTCCTCAAAGTCCAGCAGGTTCTGTGGTTTGTAATACTCAGGCATGTATGGGGCCACATCTAGATAGGGCACATCCTGAACCACCACGATGAAAACAAAAAGTTATAAAAATAATTAAAAGAAGCTGCACAATGATAATATTAGTATGAAGTTGATCCTGACCAGCTCCAGATCAAAGCGAATGAACTCCAGTCCGGACACCAGGGTGAGAAAGAGTGTGAGGTGGTCATGACTGCAAACCAAAGCATTTCTGCAAAAGGACATCAGTTAAAGTTTAGTCACAGTGTTTAAAAACTCCCATTGACATAAGAATAAATACAATTCTGAGGGTAAACACTGATCTTGTGCTTACTTGAAATAATACTTCTGCAGCAGTCCTTGGTTCTCCTGGAAGAGGCGCAGGTAGCTCTCTAAAGAGCTCTCACTCAGTGCCAGGTATAACCATGCACGGCCTGCAGAGAACAGAGCTTATGTAACTCACTGAGTATTAAATGATGCATTCTGAGTGACGCCACATCCACTGTGCAGTAAAGATGTCTCACTTCGACCAAGGTTGGTTGCTATGTGCTTGAGCTCCTCTATCTGTCGGACAGCCTCTCTCCTTGTAAAGTGGACGACCAGGACCCAGTACCCTGACGAGATGTCCTGCAGCCTAAAACAATAAGGAAGTGTTTTTTATTAGTGAAGAGTGACAAACAAATTAAATTTACAACAAACTTAAAACATTAGCATCTTGTATTAGTGTCACATATCTCGGGCGAGGAATAATCCAAAACACCTGGGTGTGAAAAATACTACTTTAATCGTGTCCAACTTGTTTTAAATTTGTTTGGTTTTGTTGCAGATGCATCAAAGAGTGGGGACTAAAATGTCAAACAGGTTGGAGGTACAAGGCGTATGAAAATACAATTTAAAGCTCACTTTTTGCCACAATGTCTGCTACATGTAAACAGAAAACTGCTTCATTTATTTAAGCTTTAATGATTCATAAATCCGTGTTGAGTAGCTTAAACAAAAAGCATATTCCTCAGAAGCTGATAGGTATTTAGACTGAGCTGAAAATCAGTGAAATCACAGAAAATCCAAAGAAAATCAAAGGAAAAAAAAAAAAAGTGAAAATCTTCAGAAAGCTTTCAGAAGTGATCAAGTGACACTTTAAAAAAATACACAAATGTCTGCTGGCTCAAGACTTTTGCACAGGACTGGCAGAGTGGACAATAAACACAAAGAACACTAATGCTGTATCAGAAGCTAGTTGTTAACAAATCCACATTTTTAAGTAAAATGATTTGTTTAATATTTTCATAATCTTCTACAGTATTTACGTCTGTATAACTTGCATGTATGTGAAAGAAAAATGGAAACGATCTGGTTCACACACAGATCTTCTTGTTTCCATGTCGAACTTGTCTCACCCGTAAAGCAGAGCGTGGTCCAGATGTTCACAGAGGCGCTGAAGGACCCGGTCGTGGTTTCGGATAGCTGGAGTTTCATCCTCGCAGGCCGCAAAGTAACTCTGCAACTGCAGTGAGACACATCGCACATTGTTCAAGAACTCTGCTCACAATTTTTTTTTACTTAAGCAGACAATAACAATATTTTATGATCATGTGAAGAATATGTGCAAATTTTGTTTCTTAGTTAAGAAAATTTTGACTGGTGCTTATGACACCGCAAGGAGTACCTTTAAGGAAGTTGATGAGCATAAGGGCTTTTTTTCTTCCAGAAAATACGAACAGTGTGCCAGCTGTTTAACACATACTGTAAATATGTTGTCATTGTTCTATCTATTGTTTTATTATTGTACAAAGTTGATTCACGGGTTAAAAAAAATAGCCCAAAATTCCCATTTTGTTAAATCTGCATTTGACCTGCTCAAGTCAAATAAAGCTGACACTGATGTTCAGATCATTTTTACCTAAATATAGACAATATTAAGCTTTTAGTAAAGTACAGTACATGTTTCTTTGAGATTTTGTCTCCAATGATTATTCTACTCTATTTCAATGTGATCAAGTTGGATTTGTTTGGATAAACTCTGTACGGTGGAGGTATGCACTTGGAAGAAGAGGAATGAAAGTCGATCGTAGTAAGACAGAGCACATGTGAGAATGCGAGGGAGGCCAGTATAACAGTGAGGCTACAAGGAGCAGAGGTCACAAAGGTGCAGGACTTCAAGTACCGTACTTGGGATGTACTGTCCAGGAAAATGGGGATTGTGGTAAATAAGTGAAAAGGAGAGTCTGGGCAGGATGGAGTGGATGGAGAAAAGTTTCAGGAGTGATATGTGACAAGAGTGTCAGCAAAAGTCAAAGGAAAAGTTTACAGGACAGTGGTGACCAGCTATGTAGTATGTCCATGTCCGTCTCCAGACCAAAAAGACAGGAGAAAGAACTGGAAGTGGCAGAAATGAAGATGTTGAGGTTCTCCTTAGGAGTGACAAGGCTGGATAAGATTAGGAATGAGATCATCACAGGTACAGCACAGGTTGAACAACTGGGAGATAAAGTTAGAGAAGACACACTAAGATGGTTTGGATATGTCCAGAGAAGGGACGGTGGGTATATTGGTAGAAGAATGATAGAAATGCAGCTGCCAGGAAAAATCAAAGAGAATATATATGGATGCAGTTAGAGAGGACATGGAGGTAGATGGCGTGAGGACAATGTAAGATGGAGAGTGACCCATGGAGAGGGAACAGCCGAAAGAAAAGACTGCACGTGTGCTTTTAAGCCTGAGGTACATTTCATAAAATACTTTGTCATTTAACAGCAAAAATAGGCAAAATAACCGATCCTAAAAATAAGAATTAAAGTAACTTGACAGGAAACGGGCTGGCTGCACTAAGCACACAAGAAGCTTTCTTGTGCAAGCATCCTGTGATAAATAACTTACAGTGACACACTAAGTTGTTTACTGTCTCTAACTATGGAATTATTGCCAGGATGCTTTCAATAGACCAATAACGTCTGAATAAAAGATATTAAAAATGTCAGTATTTACACAAACATGAAGAACAAACACCTGCAAGGTAACTCTTACACTGCAGACCTGACTGCAGCTTTGTTTACAACGCATGCGCATTGAGCTCAGTGCCAATATTACAGACAAAAACCACCAAACACAACCACTAACTGGATCAACAGCACAGAAGTGGATTACATTACATATATTCATTTTATTATCAGCGAGGTTAAGGCCCTTTTGTAACTGCGAAGTCCTCCGGGCTTGAAAGTTGCCCTGCCTTTCGCAAACAGAACATAAGATTAGCTACAATGACCCAAGCATGTGGAAAATGTCAAGCAGACACGTTTGAAGACAATAGAGTGTTGTCCAACTCACTAGCAGGTCTTACCTTTTTGACGGACAGAGAAATGTTTTCCAATATGCGATCCTTTACTTTCAGTTGATCCATCACCGGGCTGTGGGCAGCCGCAGAAAGCGGTCAGCTGACTTTCACAAAGCAGGTTTTTTTTTTTTTTTTTTGGGTTAAGCTAACACCGCCCACATTAGCTAAACAACCTTCCGCTAAATGTTCCTACAAACTAAAGCTACAATTCGAATTAAACTGTGTACGCGCCGTTTTTGACTGCACCGCTGCTAATTCACTTTAAGCTAGCTGCACGTCCCCATCCAACCTCTGATTAGCCCAAATGTTTTCACGTTAGCTTAAACGACTAGAGCTGAGGTTGACGAGCTGGTTTTTAAGTTTCCCAACGCAGATAACATCGCTGACATTCTTTACCTTGCAGCTGTGCTAACCAGGTAAAACACCTGGTTGTTGCGAGCTAACCTAGTCGCTTTAACCTTGTCAACAAAACGGATGCTAAGATGCTGCACGTGCGTACAGCGGAACCCCAACTGTCAGGATGACGTCACTTAAACGTGACTCGTCCCAGGACTGTATGGCCTTCAAAAAGTCTTACATTTTAGAGATGTCTCACTTGTTGTTGCACAAAAAAAACAAATACAATACTATTTTTGATTTATTTTACATATTATAACCATTTCTTGTTTTCGGCGTCAGTATCAGAGTTTGTCTTCTATTCTTTGATTCTGGTTGGAAGAACAAGCCTTACCCAAGCAGCTGCCCTTTCCCCTAATTATGAGAAAATGCTTTGCAACAAAGAGTACCAATAGTGGAAAACACTGTTACATAGCAGAATTTCCATTTCAAGCATTTATACAATTGTTCACTTTTTGGGTGTGTCTAAACAGATTTCACTTGTAAATTAGTCTTCAAGGCTCAATGTGATTTATCTGTCCAAATAAAAATTGAATTGTCTTATACAGTAATGGAGGACACAATCACTTATATTAAGGAAAGTCAATTTTATTTTAAAGAGAACTCCAGCTTTTTTCCAAAATGCAAACGCCTTTATAAAACATGGGAACAGTTAGCATTTTCAGTGCATGTTTTTAACCCTGAAAAAGGTGTTTCCTAATTGAGAAAATGTATTTTTAAAGATTTTTAACTACTTTAGTTTAGACTTTAATTCAATGTAAAGCAACTTTGACTTTAGAACATTTAGGCTGTGGGATATTTCAAAGCAACTAAACATACTGCGTCGCAGGAGCCCCCTTTTTGACCCAAACACCATGGGTGTCCTTAATAACAAAATAAAATAGTCCAAGTTCCAGACTGAACAACTCAAGCCACCAAGACATTCAGTTTTAATTAACACAAGTTCAATTCCACATTTGTTTTCCCCCCACACTGTTCATATTTCTGCATTAATCTGACTTTTCCTTCTCTTTCATGTGCAGGAAGACTACGCTGAAGACGAAGAGTCCTGCCATCATGGAGAAGGCGCTGGCATAATATGGGTAGGCTGAGGGGATGAAGCGTTCATACTGTGTGTGCTGCAGGGGACGCACCGATACCTGTGGACGATAAACAGTTGTAAAGCATCAGCTGATGAAAGTGTTATTTTTATGTAATATACAGTATAATTTCAAATCCTGAAACAAGTCGGAATAATGCCATTGTTTTGATTTGGGTGAACTCCATTAGCTTACCTGAGTGGAGGAGTAAAGATGTGTGTATCCCAGTCTGTTGTAGTCCACTTTAAACTGGAAGACTCCATACACATCAGGCAGCTTGAACTGGACGCTGTATTTACCTCCTAAAAAATAAAATGCAGCATTTATTGTGGTTTACAGCTAAAAGCCACCGGGTGTCATTGATTTGTGCTGAATCTAGAACATCATACCATTTTTCTTTAGATAAGTCCTGACGAAGGGATCGATCCTCACAAACTCCAGCTGGATGTCATCTCCGTCAAAAGGGACCCAGCGGCCCTCGGACAACATTTCAATGACGATGCTGTACTCCTGAAAGATAATATCTTAACTTTCATACAGGGCTCCTGATTCAGGAGGAAAATTAAAACCTAGATCTTCACAACAATGATCGTAAAAACTCACAACGAGGTCAGTAACGGTGTATGCTGCCGGAGGACTGGTTTCTCCCACGGGATGATGAGTAACGGCTCCCACTCTGAGAACTCCTGCCTCCTTGAACACCCAGCGAGACAGAGCCACAGCCAGGTCCATGTTCCCCGTCTGCTCATGCCTGCCAAAGCCAGAGGAGCAAAGATTTTAAAGATTTCTTCCTTTTAAATAACTTTTCTGCTTTCACAGTCTTGATAAGAACACTTACATTTGATCTTTGTGAGCATTTTGTTAAACAGCTTTTTTTTTTATACATACAGGGAAATAAAGGAATTCCAGTACCTCTGTGAACCTGGTCTGGCCTTCTGCACAGCAGAGTTGAAAAAGGCATCGCTGAAGAAGTCCAGGGAGCCGCTGAAAACCACTCTGGCGTTGTTTCTGGCCTGGAGCCCAGCAATCAGAAGCGTATTCTTACCCACAGCATGGGGGTACTGCAGTAGAAGAGGACATGTTCAGAGTCAGAGAT
This sequence comes from Hypsolebias martinsi, assembly GCA_031762355.1. Lineage (NCBI taxonomy): Eukaryota > Metazoa > Chordata > Actinopteri > Cyprinodontiformes > Rivulidae > Hypsolebias > Hypsolebias martinsi. The sequence continues at coordinate 29,756,783 of JARVGQ010000116.1, read as the reverse complement.
TCTTTATTGTCATTCGCACCACATGTGGTAGATGTGATGAAACGAGATTATGTACACAGGATCCCAGTTACATCCAACAATAAAATGTAAAAGAAAAACATTAATAAGATCTAAGGTATGATAAGATATGTTAGTATTGACCTTACATTTTAGCCTGCCACGGAAACTCGGTTTTAAATGCTACAACATTTCTATTTTTTAAGTGTTATTTTAAAACCAAAGCCAATAAAAAGCAACAATACAGTACCCACTATAGCTTGCAGCAAAGAATTGAGAACAAGACTGATAGAAAAGTTCATATGAATGACATAAAAAAAAAGTATTTCCATGTCACACTTAGAAATGTTCAGCAGTTTGGAACAGACATGACGATCCTACGGCTCTGGACAGAAGAAAACTGGACTTCCTTAAGACACTTTTTTGGAGGTGAGAGGTGAAACGTCTTCAAGAAAAAGGAAGTCCAGTTGCTTTCTATTCAAACCCTTTGAATCTGCCATTAGTTCCACCCTGTGAAGTTCTGTAGTGATTTATAGCAATATGTGTGTGTGTGGGGGGGGGGGGGGGAGATGCAGTACAAAGTTTAGACTTCATTAAACTGCCAGCCTACAAAGATTTTTTTTTTCATGTTTTTCTACAAAGTGACAAACTTGGTGGTTTTAAAAATATGTTGCATTTCAACCTCTCAAATATTACAAAATTAAAAACTGTAAGACTGCCGTTTGCTTCATACTTGAATTTTGTGCTTCAGTTTAGATTATCTTTATATTACAGCTAATATCAAACAAAAGGCAAATAAAGCACAGAAAAACAGTATTCTGATGCAGTTTCTGTATTTTGACTAAAGCAAGATAGAAAATTGTGAAGATCTCAGAAAGGTGTCTGTTTATCAAAAAAATGGAAAATGTTCCTTTAATGAGACTAATTTTAATACAATTATCAAATTATGACTGTATCAAACATTTTCTGATTTGTTTCTGTACAAGTATCAGAATTGTTACTTTTTAAAGTTCGACTTATACATAAAACAGAATACAAATTTGCAGTAGTCCTAAGTGGAATCATTTTTGCTGCTAACAGAGAAACCTTATGAAAGGTTAATCAATACAATGACAAAGTGCCTGCACTGTTAAGTGCATGTCAAGTGGAACATCACCAATAAATATTTGTAGATGCTAACAAAACCTTTGTTACCAAAGCAAAAAGTTGGGTTTCATAAGTCGTACAAATACTTTATGATACAGTCTTAGAGCTGAACTTTATAAACAAAGCTGAAAACGTGACATTTTACCTGAGAGATGGGTCTGTCTGGGAAATATGAGTAGGAAGTTGAAGAGCCAGTAAGGATGTCCAAGACAAGCGGGTTGTCTGGGTCAGCAACCATTCTGGAAAGAAAGTTTGTACAGCTGAAAAAGGCTTCATTTGATTTCACCATTCTAAAGTAAAACTACCCGGTATATTTAATATTTAGTAAATTAAACTGGTAAGGGACAGTTGGTTTACTGTTGCCTTTCGTACTTACCCAACACCCTTGAATAGAACAGGTTTTTTGGTGGGTTTGCCAACAATAGTAGGAGCCTTCAGGAGGTTCTCTGGATCAGCAACAATCAGAGTGTGCTGGAGACAAGATAATTAGTAAATTATAACGTTGACAGACAAATGCCTTGATTAGTTTTATGAAATAACGTTAATGTTTTGGCTGTGCAAAGACAAAGCCCATTTACCTCTCCAGGATCAGACACATCATAGTGGTGATGGTCAATAACAGCAGTCTTCTCCTCATCAAACTCGATGCCGCACTCACTGCCTAACTCCCTAAGAGGGTCGCCTGTTTAACAAGAAAACAATATGAATAATTAAACATTTATCTTTTAACTGATGAAACGTTATACAAAGCTTTTATCAAGAAACTGACCAATGTCAGAACTAGCAGCAACCAGGACATTGCCTCCACCATCAATGAAGGATGTTATGGTCTCCACGTTTATATTGCCACCAAAGTCTGAAAATAACCCAAAATGATATCACATATTGCTTGTCCAAGGGGAAAAATATTTCATTTTGATTTACAATACAAAAATAAATTTACCTTCAACAGATGGTGAGAAGATGATCAAATGGTCATACAGGAACTGTCCATATTTGATCAAAGACAGGGATGGATCGTCAGCAGTCTTGAATGTGAGGTCAAAGCCTCGGTCTGAAAACAGTCACAACTGAACTGAAACAAACTCTGTACTCATGTGTTTTTTTTGTTTTTTTTTTACGCATTAGCTATAGAAAAGTGACAGAAAATTAAAAACTCAAAGCAACATTTTTTTAATGCTTGAAAAAAAATGAAGTAGTAAAACCTTCATTAAGTCTTTATGAAATGATAAAGAGGGATCATATAAATCTTTGTTTAATCTGGCAGAATTAAAACAAAAAAAAACGTTTATTTTATGGACACTAGATTTAAGACAAAAAAGTGATGTTTCTGTGAAATTTCACAAGCACTTGTTAAAACTACTTGTTAGGTTGCACAAAAGTCTGTTGGAGTCAGCCTCCCCACCATCACAGACATCTACACCTCTAGATGTTAGGCTCATTAATCTCTAACCAGAATAATCACTGTGAAAAATCACATCATGTTGCTGCTGCTCTGTTTCAAGTTGCTGCTGATCTGTTCCATATTGCTGCTGATCTCATGTTGCTGTATTCATTCGTGCTCAACTGCTCACTGACTCATGTTTGTGCTGCTGTTCTATATATTGTTTTTATACTACTAGTGCTTGGTGCATTTTTAGTTGAAGTTTTTCTTAGTTCATATTTTAGATCTTATTACTGTTTTTCTTTTACATTTTATACTTTTGTTGGATGTAACTGGGCCCCTGTGTACACAATTTCGTTCCACCACGTGTGGTGGGAATGACAAATAAAGAACGTTAAACCTTAGTAGGGTTAGCAGCCTGTGCTGCATGAAAGTAGCTATGATACTAGGCTCATGTACCTGTAAGTTATAGCGTTTAAATACACGCTATTCATCTCAGTGAGCCATTTTCTGCAAGATTTAATTTTGTTACTGTCATTTCAAAAGGCGCCTGCAATTTCTAATATCAGGTGGCACTTAAAAAACTTATAAATGTAAAACATATCCTTAAAAAGGGCCATTCTTTCACTGACCTGCCAGACTGCGGAAGAAGATTGAATGGGTGTCTTTGATGTTGAGGTTGTCCAGCAGCACCAGCGTTTTGCCGTCAGCTAAAACACAGTGCAACATGGAGGCTAACGACAGGAAAAAGAGAACATTTGTATCGAAAAGTCTAAACCCCCGTGCTGGACTCATTCCGGTACGTTTTTTATGCGTTTTTAAAGAACTGAATCGGTTAGCCTCCCTCGCTGCTGTCGACGCCGCCATTCTGCTGCAGAAGTCGACGTCAGCATTAGCTGTCCGTGTACAACCTTTGACCCCGACATCCAGCCAATCAGAAGAGGGAACGCGTCCTGACTGCTTCTCCACCAATCAGATGAAGGCTGCGCTGACTGACAAGGAAGTGAAATGAAAACTTTTTTTTTTTTAATTGAACTATTCAACATACAGAACAAAGAACACAAACAAAACAACAAATGACAATCTCAAATTACAATGAAATATATAAGCATGTACAAATATCTACTATCATACCTCCAAAGGTCAACATATACTTAAACAAATGATCATATCAACCATCAAAAGTTTAAATTTAGGTAATACGTAATATTATTTGAGCGTTTGCAGATAATAAATTACTAGTAAATTAAACAACCACGTAACTATTTATCTAACAGTCTACATAATTACTAAAAATAATTTGTCAGAGGGCTATATTATCTGAGCGAGGTGATCAGAGAGCTTTTTTGTTTGTGGTTTTGTAGCACAGTCTAATGAAAGTTTTAACTGGAGTTCTTGTTTGAATACAGCCCATAATGGCTTAGATTTGCCATATCTGCATTTATGTATATAGAATTTTAATATTATAACAATGTTATTAACAAAGTATTCAAGTTTTTTTAATTTTCAGATAGGCTATCCATATAAGATATTCTGAACGGAGAAGGAGTCTATATGTTCATGGATAGTCAGGAGATCATGAAGGGATTTCCATAATGTGTTCACAGAATGACAGAAAAAAAATAAATGTTCTGCTGTTTCAGGTTCGTTACATATAACAGTTATCACATTCAAATTTAAATCTATTTCTGATAAACTCGTTAGGATAAATATTGTTTAAAGTTTTGAAATTTAAGTCTTTATATTTAGGTGGAAGAGGGAAACCCTGATAGTGTCATTATTTTTATTCTTTCCTTCTTATCGTAAAACTTTCTTCTTACCTGACCAGTATATATTGTTTTAATTACAGTAAATGTCTTAAGAAATTTTTGCATTTATTGTGTTAAATTTAGTCAATTGAGATTGATGCTCGGTTAACTAATTGTTGGTTTAGTTAATTATTCTTTATTAATTGAACAAATGCAATTGGTATACTTTTCATTACTTTATCATAGTCTTTTTTGGTACATATATTTTTTTGTGAATTCTTCATGGTCACATAGATTTCCCTTTTCATTCATTAGATGAGTGAGTGACCATATTTGCTTCTCCATCTCTGTTTCCATGAACACAGACTTCCTTCTATGTAGAACAACTCTGTTGTTCCAAAAAGGAACATTATGAGGACAGAAGTTATGTTTGTATGCTATTTTCCTATTTAATAACACCTGTTGGTGAAAAGCAGATAATTTAACAGGTAATTTAGGAATGTCAAAGTCACATCTTAAGAGGAAGTCAATACCTCCGACTTTACTAAAAACCAAATTGGGGACAGCAAACCAAATCTCATGAACATTTTTAAGAAATGATTGAAGCCATTTAAGTTTTAATATGCCGTTCATTAGTGAAATGAAAATATTGACCCGATTTAAGTTTCAACTGAATGATTTTGAGTTCTAGCCAACATTGGCTCTGCTAAAATTATTTCTCATTCGGCTGCACGTGTACATTTATTTACATTTGTTTCAGTAATTGAAAAAGGTTTGTAGGCTCTTTTCAATAATTACAAGTTTGCAGTACACTGTTACAAATTTGCATTCAACCTTTATTTAGGCAGGTTAATCCCATTGGACCTCGAGGACTCATTTACAAGAGAGACCTGTAATTGAAAATACTTGAAAATGTATTAAAAATACATTTATAATTACACCACAGTTTATCAGACTGCAAAATTAACCTTTAATGAGATGGGGTGGATGCCCAGTGAGTCTGAGCAAGTTTACAAATATTTACTGCAGATTTTTATCAGGTTAAGAGGTTTTTAGATAGATATGTACACACATAGCACAAAAAAGCTCAGTTTGTCAAAAACAGAAACTCATACTTAACTTCTTCACTTCTGTAAAATGTGAACTGTCTCAATATTTGCTACTCCAACATGTTCACAACGCTGTCCTACATAAAACACCTGTAATTAGGTATAATTTTTTTTTTTAAGAAAATGTACCCATTTTATCATGGAAAAAGAAAAATATTAGCTTTTTATCGTACACTTAATAATAGTTCATACCTAACATAAAGGGCAAAACAATGTTCTACATTTTGCCTAATAATAAACCAACTATACAAATTTTGATAATCATCTCAGTAATATTTTACAAAAATAACTGGGTATTGCTGTGCTGTTCTTGGGAAAGCAAATATATGATTTAAGCTTAATAATTCAGGAAAAATATTTTAAAAATGTATGGTATATTTCCCCTTAAGAATGTTGTAAACATCATAGTCCAACTCACTCAATGACTAATTAGGACACCTAATATTTTTATGTCCTTCTTTTGCATAAATTAATTTGTTAGGATCAATCTTTTATGCATTTTGCATAAATATGACCCCCTAACCCTAACTCTCACATTCCATTTCTTCTTTCTTTCCTCTCTACATCTTTGCCCACTATTTGGTGCTCAGAATGAATTTAAACTTGTCCTTCGTCCATCTCCTCCTCTACATGACTTATTTCTTCTGACTCTTGTGGTTCCTGTGCCTCTCCAACTATCTGGTCTTCTGCTTTTCTCTCCCCCTCTTCTGTACGGATGATAACTTGTCCTTCTTGTATAACTTCCTCAGATGTGGGTTGCCATGTTGTGGCAGCATCCCCCTCAGCAGTGGTGGCAGTGGTGGTATACTGGTAGAAGTCCGAATCTGCCTGAAACATGACCAAGGCCTGAGCTGTGTGGATGCGCACATGCTGAGCGAGGGAGCTGGCATCCAGGAATTTATCGCCACACGAGTCACAAGCATACAAGATTTGGGTATTTGGGTCTGTGAACAAAAGAAAATATATTGAGTGAGCCATTTACTGTAAGATTTCTCATTTTATGCATCCTTTGACGTTGAAAAGTCTACCAGGAACGCTAGCAATTTTCTCTTCTAGTTTCTTTATGAGAACAACAAAAATAGTAGAAATTCTTACATTTTGAAAACAATTGTCTTTGAGCTGCTTGAATCAATAGTTAATGCTTCTCATCATACAATATAACAGGAATTTTGAAGATTTTTTTTAACCACCTCTACCTCATCACATCAATCCAATTGAATTTAGTAGAAGCTTTATTTCCCCTGATCCCAACTGAAGCATAATTTCTAACCCCAATATTTGAACAATTTCCTTTTTTACATACAAACTGTATTACTGCAATTAAGAGTCAGTTCATAGTACAAGTCTTACCTTCTTCTTGAACCTTCTCTACCGCTCTGGTGATTTCAGCTTTCAAAGCCTCTGTCTCATCCAAAGACACTGAAGCAGACACTGGAACAACTATTAACAGACATGAAAAACAGTTAATATTGTCTGACCACTTTGATTTTTTTTCCCCCATGTTGAATAAAGGTGTTTATCCCAAAGTACTAACTAAAAAAAAAAACAGAACTTGCATAAGTTGTCTGACCTGTAAGTTGACCTACAGCATTAGCTGCAAGCGTTTCAGTTGCCAAGGTGACAATATCCTCTGTGGAGACGGTAACTATTTTGATATCATCAGTGGTGGCGGCTCCTACACACTCTTCGTCCTCTTCTTCATCAGCTCTTTCTGCTACCACGAGTAGATTTATGCCAGCTTTGCCTTGGTGAACAGTCTTGACGTGGGAGCGCAGGTTATCCACACGGTTAAACCCTCGGCCACATTTATCACAAAGGAAAGGTTTCTCCCCTGAAATAACAAAATGAGAAAAATGAGACCATGCTGCGAGCTCAGCAGGATGTAGATATGGTTGTAAACATACGTCACATTTCACAACAACCTCAAAGCTTCACATTTATTTGATCCAACGGTTTATCCTCACCAGTGTGAATGATGATATGTTTGGACAGGTCTCCCACGTTGACAAACGCCTTGTTGCACATCCGACACTTGTGTGGCCGCACATTGTCATGATGGCGAATGTGATTGGCCAGCTGGCTTGACTGCACAAATCTGTTCAGGTAGAAACCTAGATTAGATATTCTTGTTACAAAACTTGCAAGTACTGTATACAAAAAAAAAAAAAAAATCATACTCAAATTAATTATATCAATTCAAATGTAAATATATAGTATCAAGATTACAAATCTGATTAATTTTATAGTAGAGGTAGTATTTTAGTAAACTTCCTTGTGAAGACTATTTTCTCTATCTTCAAGCTCATAACTCCTAAGTCTTTGTTAAGGAGTTTAACATTTATTCAAAACTAAAAATAATGATTATAGTTGGTGTTGAGAGTGTTTTAGACTATTTCTTCATTTCAGTTGTACTCATTTTACACAGTATCAGTGGGCAAAGTATCAATATCACAAACGACTGGAATAAATAATAAAGCAATATAATTCAAGTGCCATGATTTCAAATTCTACACATAATAACAAACTTGGTTGATTTAACAGACTCCCACTAGCCTTGATGCCCACCTAAGGTCTAAATCAGGGCTAGTCAACAAAACTGCTCAGTGGGCCACAGTTTCTGAGAGCTAGCAGCTCAGTGGCCGGACATCCAGCGATTAGAGTCATTATATAAATAAACCAAGTTTTACAATGATCTGTTACCTTTTAAATGTGTTTAACTTATTGCATTGAATCATAAATGCAATCAGAACCCAAATCCCAAACTCTGATACAACACAGCATGTTAAGCAGGTGATAAAGAAGCTGCTGAACACACAACTATGTAAACGCAGCATCACAAACGCAGTGGTGGCGATTTTAAACAAACTTCTGTTTCAGTCGTTGGTGTACAAGTTGTAATAAAATCATCCTTACTCCTCCGTTCTCTCACATTTTTTTCATTTTGAATAATTTCACATTATGTTTTCCAGCAGAAGCTTAATATCTATCATGTTCTCGTTGTTTCATTATTCACGTGTCCATTCCATCTTGGCAAGCTGACCTTTTGCCGCAGCGTTCACAGACGTAGGGTTTCTCTCCAGTGTGCTGACGAACATGAGCGATGAGGGAGCTGGCCTGGGTGAAAGCCTTGCCACAGACAAGACAAACACATGGTTTCTCTCCTGAAAAACAAACCACTGTCTCACTACGGAGGGACAAAGTTTACATGTATCTGAGGCTTCTGACCTAAAAATATGTCATAAAACAGCATGCCTGAATGCGATAAGCGTACCTGTGTGGATGCGTTCATGGCGCTGCAGAGCTCCGGGGTCGCTGAAAGCTCTCTGGCAGTGCGAACAAACATACGGCTTCTCCCCGCTGTGAACCCGCAGGTGTCTTTTCAGATTCCCTTAAATGAAGATGGCACAAAGGTCTTGAAGTCAAGAAACACAAACTTTGAATTTGACATAATAATGTAGGAAAAAAAACAACAGTACCATCACTTATTATCAGCCCATCTCTGTCCTTCAAGACATTTGTGTGAAAACAGCGAGACTTAAATGAGTATCTGATTATAACTGTACCTGAAAGAGCTTTAAAGCTTTAGTCAAAATTATGTATATGATGTGGTAAACGGCATCTAAAAACAATCTAAAATTATTATTTACAAGATAAAAATATCTTTTGGGTTTGACTGCTTTCAGAAGAGAAATTGTAACAAATTAAAGTACTTCAGGATTACTTTCGGCTATTTCAAGACATTAAGAAATGTACACAATTGGTAACTTTAATGCTGATCACTCAGAAATATTTTAATTTAGATTATTCTTTGCAAAAACAATAAAATAGTAGTAGAATCAGAATGAAAAGAAAATGTGTAAAAGCAATATACTGTATTTAATTCAGTGGTGACTTAACAAATAAAGTCAGTCTTATAGTTGACAGGAAATATCTTTCAGAACTATTTCTTTAAGAAATGAACACCTAAAAGGATAAACTTATAAATTTATTATACGACAAGCATTATTTGAAATTATATTGCTGCATAAAAAAAAAATAAAAAAAACTTAAATCCTTCTTTTACCTGAAGTTGTGAACTGTTTGCCACATTCTTTGCACTTCAGAGGCCCGTCTGCAATATGGATTTTTAAATGTGACTTCAGATTCCCCACCTAGTGAGAACAAGACAAACATGTAGGAAATTGTTTTTGGAAATTACTTTAAAAGTAGTCCCTCGATTATCGCGGGGGTTACATTCCACGCACCACCGTGATAGGTGAAAAACCGTGAAGTAGGAACGCTATATTTATTTTAGTATTTATATATTTTAAGGCTTTATAAACCCTTCCCACACTCTTGCAATGTTCTTAATGTTTTAAACTCTAAAGGCTCTAAAAGAGCAGCGTGTCATGATCTCCGCTCTCTGCCATGCCCACTCCTCCGCCCAGACACACCCATGCTCATCACCTGTGTCCCACTCTCCCTCCTGCTGCACTTCTTAAGCGCTCCCCCGTCTCTGCCTCCCTGCCAGATTATCTGATCTTCTTGTGCCTGAAGTATCCAGCATTCTTGTTCCTGCTCTCATTCCTAAAGGCTCGGTTCGGGTTGCACTTGATTATTTAAAAAAAAAAAAAAATCCATGCTGCTTGTGCAGCTCACTCAGGTATAAGACAACACCCCACCATTTCTTTTTTTGAGGCCGTCTGTTGCGCGCCCGCCTGTTGTGTGTTTCTGGGACACAATGGGGAATGACAGACCCCGCCCTTTCCTTTCTCTTTCTGAGGCTGTCACAGCAGAGACATGAGCTATTGTGTGTCTCTGCTCTGCTGTGACAGCCTCAGAAAGAGAAAGGAGGTGGCAGGGGCGGGGTCCGTCTTTCCTTATTGGCAATCATGCGTTGTGTAATACCAATAATAATAATGTGAATGTATTGCCATCTTTGTATGTTCCCATACAATGGCGAATTTGGTTCTCTGCATTTAACCCATCCACCACCAGGTCTGCAAAAGTCGAACCGCGAAGTAGCGAGGGACTACTGTACAGTTCAGCTGGGGTTGCAAACATTTCTATAAATAAATAAAAAATGATGCAGCCTTAAACGCTCTGGAACACGTTGTTACCTGGTTGAAGCATTTGTCACAGTGTGGACACTTGTTGCCCTTCTCGGTGTCATGCGTCTCGAGGTGGCGCATCTTGGCAGTGGGGTCGGAGAAAGCTTTGTCGCAGTAGTCGCACTGGTACGGCTTCTCGCCGCTGTGAACCAGCTGGTGTCGCTTCAGATTGCCCGATGTCGTAAAGAGCTTGTTGCACACTTCGCAGCTGTACCGTGCTTCTCCCGTGTGGCGCTTGCGGTGCAGATTGAGCAGACTGATCTGACGGTAGCTCTTTCCGCAGGTGGAGCAGCAGTATGGCTTCAGAGGACTTGAACACCAAAAGACCAAAAATCCTGATGTAGCTCAGTGAGTGGATGTGAGCAGAGATAAACAGAAGCATGAATTCAATCTTTTAATTACCTGTGCGTTTTCTCATGGGCTTTACAAGCAGCAGGGTCAGAGAAGGCCTTTTTGCAGTCCCTGCAGGTGAAAGGCTTTTCCCCTGTGTGGATACGTATGTGCCTCTTGAAATTACCAGTGTGGGTGAATTTCTTCCCACAGTCCTAGAAAAAAGGAAACTGTGTTGTGAAAGCTGAGCTGCAAAAGCTTCGATACACATACGTATGGCGTGTGGAATCACCATACAACTTTACAACACCAACATGTGGATGTTTGATGTGATCGTGTAAGTTTTAAGTTCATTCCTCCTATAAATATCTTTTCTCACCTCACATTTGCGTATCATGGAGCTGTAAGACCTGGATTCCGATCGATCGCTCATGGAGGCCGACTGATTTTGTTTTCCATCTCTCTCATCGGCTCCTTCCAGTTCCTGGCTGGTTTCTTTACTTTCTTCTTCAACCACGTCTTCATCGTCAACATCCCCCGAGTCATTTTCCTGTTCCTCCGCAACCTCTTCAGGCTCTGCTACCTTCTTCTCTTTTTCCACTTTTGATGGATCTTCATCTTCAGAGTCATCTTCTATAAGCGTGAATACAGCGTTGTAAGAGTGACAGACAAGACTAGAAATCGTTACAAGGCAAGATCACGTCAGCTGACTGGAATGGATTTTAGAACATTGCCACCACCAGTCATTAGACTAAAAAGATGGTTCTAATAAGAAAAATGAATAGAATTGAAAATAAAAATGGTTAAAAACTTTCAAGCTGCTCATGTTAAGAATTATTTTTTCTCCCTGACTGTAGATACACACACAGCCATGTCACCCGTTGAGCTGCTGGTGAGAAACAGGCAGGATTTCAGCAGGTTTGTTGAGGTTCTTGTAAAAATTACATACTGTACATCTGAATTAGGAATGCACGATATTACCGGTATGGTATCGGTATCAGCCGATATTAGCATTAAAGTTAAATACCGGACATCGGCCATTCTATCAAAATAACTCACCGATATTTAAAAAAAAAAAAAAAAAAAGTGTATATAT
>JARVGQ010000116.1:29647434-29660584 GCA_031762355.1 Hypsolebias martinsi | reverse complement strand
AAAATAAATATATTGTCCCTACTTTGCAGATTTTCACTTATTGCGTGGGAGTGGTCCGGAATGTAACCCCCGCAACAATCGAGGGACTAGTGTATCAAAGACAAGCAGACATACATTAGGCAAATGTTTTTTGCTAACTCTCTTTTTCTGTGAAATGTTTCAACGAGCTGTGAAGCTACGAACAAAACGGCGTGTGAGAGATGTTCCTCGGAGGGAAGCCACAGCCGCTCAGCAGCATCTCTGTGGTCCCCTGAGCCAAAAACAGAACTGGAAGCCTGGATGATTCTGAAAGGCTGCAAACTATTCATGAAACAGCTTTTTTTTTTTTCCTGCTCAGTGCTGACAAGCCATAATGAGAACCATGTGCGATTAAGTGGACTCTTTTATCGTAGACAGGATTTACTCCAGCTTCTGGGGAACTGTAGGTTCTCTCTCCTGCAGCAGTCTGTCTCCATGTCAGATTTTCACATTAGGATAACTGTGTTGGAGGCAGAGTTTTAAATCTTTAACGAGGTCGAGCTGACAGACCACCGTGCTTTTTACAAACCCCACCCTGCTTCACATTTCACACTGTACAGACCTGCCCCCACGGCCCGTGGGTTCAGAGAAAAATTCACCCACTCAAGGAGAAATGGTTTTTAAAATAACTCAACAGGATTTGCTCACATGCATACTTTTAAACAGTTTAGACGAGACTGACTGATCAAGACATTTGGTAAAAAACAGCTGATTAAGAAATGTTTTTTACTTTGCTTGATTTCATGTCTGGAGCTGTTATCAACTCACAATGATGTTTAAGGCCATCGAGGTAAAAAAATAAAATAAAATAAAACCACATATACCAAGGCTATTCAACTGGTGGCCCGCAGACCAGTTTCGGCCCACAGGTGACTTCAATCTGGCCCACTTCATAAAAAAAATTAAATAAAATTGGGTCTGTGTTGTGTAGGCAGCGTATTAGAAGAAAAAGTCACAATTCCAGCTACAGTATATATATAATGTTGTTTTATTTTTTTACATCTTTGGTTTCATAAAATTAAGTTTATATGAGTTTTAGCTGCATGTTTGTTGCCACTGGAGACTGTTTGTTCATCCCGTTGTGTTTTTATACATTTTAATTTAATTTAATTTTTTCAATTTGTCAGTGACGTGCTTTCAAATCCATTTTTTCCTTTGTCCAATTTAAAATTGTAAAACTTCCCTGATGTTTGCAGGTTAAATATAACCTACTGTAGGACTTGTTAGAACATATATTTTTTAAGGTTATTACCCCCGTTACGTAAATTGATCTTGAGTGTCATTGTTACAAAAATGAGAAATAAATTCCCTTTCTGTTCTGGTTAATGGTGGAGTTAAATTCAATTTACCATTTGTGTGTTCACCAAAGTACAGTAAAACTGCTAAAAACCCATCAGTCAGATCTTTATTCCTCTAAACTTTCAACAAATATTTTGTAAAATTTGTGCTAACTCAACTTGCTATTTAATCTTAACATTTTTCTCTCTTTAGGGGCGCTTATCATGGACCCACTTCTGCCAAGTGCATCCAAAGAGACAAAAAAAAATTAACAACGTTTTTACATACTGGAATTTTTTTTTTTTTAACTATTTCATAAACAAGACTTTTGTTATACAGTAGTATCAAGTGCAGTCAGAATATAAAATGAACTAACGAAATTGTATTTCCTGCAAAAATGCCATGTGAATGCTTATTGCAGAAGAACTTGCTGATAAACAGCTGAAATGAATGAACAAGCTTAAATTTACTAAAGAGATCAGAAATAACACTTGTTTGTCCATTTAGGCTGAAAGAAGCAGAAATGAGCACAAAAAAGTGAAAATAATCTGGAAAAAAGAAAAAAAAAACAACAATTGGAATTTTTTTTTTCAAAACAGCTTAAAAGTAGCTTAAAAGATAGAAAGGAGTTTAAAAAATACTAGAAAGAAGTGGAGAGAGCATGTTTTGCTGAATTAGGCTGAAAAAAGTTTAAATGAGTGCAAAAAAATGTGGAATTAGTTGAACAAGTTAAAATTGGCATAAAACACCTAAAAGACATCTGAAATAGCAGAAAAAGCTCAAACTTGTGGAATTAAGTTGTTAGGAGCATAACAAGCTGAAATTAGCAGAGAGAAGTCAGAAGAAGCACAAAAATGTTATAGCGGGAATAATCTGAAAGGATCACAAAACAGCTGGAAAAAAATAACATCTGTAATTAGCTGAAAATACGTTTAAATTGGCACCAGGAAGCTGAAAGAAGCTGATCCAGAACAAAATGTGAAAAGAGCAGTAGCGTTGTAAACAGACCTAAAGATCTGAAGGACGTAACATGAGCTCAATTCGTTTTCTAGAGAAATAAAAATGGCAGAATGGGCTAAATATTTTTTTTAAAAGATAAAGTTGCACCAATACCAAAAGTCATAGCAGAATTGTCCTGAAACAGCTGAATGTTTTTGATATGATTCGTTGAAATAGCACAAAAAATGTGCAACGAGAATCACACCAAAAATCATAGAGAAGGAAAATGGATCATAATAGAGTGAAGTGAATGCTTCACAAAAATTCACACAATAAACATAAAACAAGAGCAAATTTTCAGTTTTTAATATCGCAAAAAATGGCAGACTGTATATTCTATATTATTTACACTTTTTTGTTTTAGTTTGTAGAAATCAAAGCTTGAAAGATAGTTGTGGCTTTTAAAAGATAGATTAATTTCTAATTAATTCAGTAAGTGTCATGTTTCCTTCCTGACATCCACAGCAAACCAAAGGTTGTGAAAAATTAAATGAATACATGTAGTTGAATTTCCTGACCTGCTTGATTCATTAGATCTGTTCTAATATGGCCGACAAGCAGGCACACGCCTCGTCAGGGAACATGAAGCCATGATTGTTTATCAGGCGATATGAGCCCAGCTCAGTTTAACTGCCAGGAAAGTATTTTCTGATGAACAAAAACTAAAACCAAAGACTTTTCTGTTTGCCTTTTGTTTGGGCAGGGGATCATTTGGTGAGAAGTCACAACATGTTTGTGAGCTTCAGAGATTTCTGCTGTGATTTTGAATTGTTGTACGTGGAAAAAGGCTGTGACCTCCACACGCCTCCACTATTTCCATTTCCTGTTTTTTTTGTGTGAAGGTTTATGAAGCATTCACACTATTGTGATCCTTTTGTCTTCCGTATGTTTTTTGGCGTGTTTCTCGTTCATGTCAAAACGTTCAGCTCGTTCAGGAGAAGGGCGCTATGACTTTTGGTTTGCTGCAACTTTAGCTCTTTTTTTTAGCCTTTTCTGCCACTTTTTGTCTCATTGAAAATGAATTGCACTCATCCTTCAAATCTTTACATCTGTTTACAACCTTTTACTGCTCCTTTCACATTTGGTGCTGCTTCAGCTTCTTTCAGCTTTCTTGTACAAATTTAAACTTATTTTCAGCTATTTTCAGCTGTTTTGTGATCCTTTTAGAGTCTTTCTGCTAACTAGAACATTTTTGTGCTTCTTCTAACTTCTTTCTGCTAATTTCAGCTTGTTTTGCTCCTTTCAGCTTGTTTATGCAAGTTTCAGCTTTTTCGCTATTTCAGCCACTATTTAGCTGTTTTTTGTTGCTAGTTTTAGCGTTTGCTGCTAATTCCACATTTTTGCACTCATTTAAACTTTTTTCAGACTAATTCAGCAAAAACATGCTCTCTCTACTCCCTTCTGGCAATTTAAGCTTCTTTCTGATTTTTAGCCACATTTCAGCTTTTTTTTTTTTTTTTTTTTTTTGTTAATTTTAGCTTCTTTTTTTTCTCAGATAATTTCCACTTTTGTTTGTTCATTTCTGCTTCTTTCAGCCTAATTAGGCAAGCATGTTCTTTCTGTTTTCGTCTGCTAATTTAATTAAGTTTACCATTTCAGCTGCCTTTTAGTAGTTTTCAGATAAATTCACATTTTTCATTATATTTTCTGTTACCTTTAGACTAATTAATGTATTTATGATAATTTAAGCTTATTTGGCTCCTTTCAGCTTAATTGTACAAGTTTCAGGTATTTCTGCTGTTTCAGCTGCAGCTGTTTTATGCTAATTTTAGCTTTTTCAGCTAATTCCACATTTTTTTTAGCTCATTTGAGCTCTTTCTGCTTCCTTTTGGTAGTTTAAGCTTTTTTCTGCCTTGCAGCTAATTTTCAGCCACATTTTTTCTTCTAATTTCAGCCTTTTAGCTATACTTTTTCTGTGAATTTTTGAATATTTAAACAAAGTTCAGGAAATATGTGTTCTTTCTGCTTTCTTTTGCTAATTTAGACTTGTTCTTTCATTTCAGCACTTTTTTTTAGCTAATTTCTGCTGTTTTTCATCAGGTTCTTCTGCAATAATCATTCATACTTGCAGGAAATGCACTTTCTATATATTTACTTTCTAAAATCCAGATTATTATAGGACTAACAGTGGTCTCTATTTTGGACCCAGATGTCCTGATCTTATCAATAATACTGAAGCATGTTCTGTTTTTCTTCCAGCCTTTTATAGGATCTGTTCACTTTTCTGTCATTCTGTTGGTCAGCAGAGAACAGCTCTTCTTGTTTCATGCTCTTTTTTGCAGAGGTCACATGACAAATACCACACTCACACAACACAAGACAGCTCGTCGTCCGATTTAACTTTCTGAGAAAATGTGAGGAACTTTTCCATGGATTAAATCCAGATCTGACCGGTGACTGGAAGTCTCACGTCCATTCGTCTGTATAACTAAGTCATCACAGTTGCGTGTAAATCGTGTTCTGGTGTCATTTTGCCAGAACTCCCACCGTGTCAGGCACAATGAAACCATAATATTAGCTCTAGAATCCTATGATAGACTGGGCACGCTGAAAACCACTGTCTGCAGAGTGGCCACTTTTCCCTCCCGTTCCTGCCACTTCAAATTTATTTTTCTGTTTTGACGTGGGCGCACCAAAATATCTTTCTTAAGTCTGAGGAGAGCATATTTTGATGACACCAACCTCAATGGCTGCTACGCCCCGGAAAAAAAGAAAAAAAAAAAAAGATCTGAAAATAAGGAGGACGTTTGCTGCCCAGCAGCTTTGGTTACTTGGCCTGCAGCAACGTTGGCAAGGTCTCTCAAGGCTACACCAACAGGAAATTGCATTAATCCAAAGCTGGACTGAAGTAATTCTCTCTCTTCTTTTTGAAGGCTTTGCCAAAGATTCAGCGGACCACCTCTGCTGTCCTGTTAGAGCCGAACAGGAGTGTTAGGCCTCGGGGCCTCCCCACCATGTGCTCCCTAATTGGTTTAATGACTGTAATTATCTGCTGGGGTGCATGTTGTGCAGGGGACGATTAATGACCTCCAAAACATATGCAGACAGGCGGAAATCAAGAGGAGGGGGCATCGAGACAAAGCATAGCTGTGCAGGAGAAAAGAGCCGTGAAGCTGCAGAGAGTCCTGCAGGCTCTGAACGGTGACGACACGACGCTCAGGAGTGGTTTGTTGTTTCTGACTGGGTTCTCCTTTCTTTCTTTTTGTTCATGGATTTGTGTAGGGAGTGGTAAATGTTATTCTGAGTTGTAGGTCTTGTTTTTTTTCTTTACCTAGTTAAAAAAAAAAAAAAATGCATGTGCAGTTAGGCATGAAACATGAAGAGACTCCCTCACTGACTTCTTGCTAAAGGTTTAAACTACTTCCACTGCGTCTCAACCCGCAGCTGCTTTAATGAATGAATTAAGCTGCTTTTACAGATAAATACAACATATGCACCAGAGCAACAGTTGTTATCTGTGTTAATTTACCAAATATAAACTACAAAGCAACTAATTAACTTATAGCATTATTCTATGTTATAGTTAGCAGAAATCAGATGAAGACTCAAAATAGCAAGAAAACAGATATTTTCTGTTGAATTCTGCCAGTTTTTGAAAATCACTCTTTATTTTCATGCCTAAGTGTAATCTAGTCCATGCTGCTCATCAGTCCCACCTCTGTACCAAGTTGTGTAGTCTATGCGATACATGAGTATACGGAGTACATCCACTAGAAAAGCTTAGGAATTTCTGTATACCCAGTTAAACATGCCCATGACATCATTAGCCACGTGTCATTCATATGTTAAGCGGCAGCTAAATGCTTCTGTAACAATCTATCGGTATGCAGCGCTTGTTTATTACATTGGCTTCTGTACTAAATACGGTACATGTGTTGCTTTGATCAATTCTATAAGATTTTTAATACAAAGCCAACTGTTCTACAAAGTTTGTTGTACATTTATTCAAATATAAGCATCAGAGAAAATTGAAAATGTTCGATATGCTTAAAAATCAAAATAAATTGATGATTACTTTGTACTAACAGGTGTACTTTGGTTTCTAAGCACAGTATATCCAGTACAAAAATGTAGACTACACCACTGTCTTTACCTACCTCATCAGCCACCTCCCATGTTTATGATTTCATCTACTGGAGCACTTTGAAATGAAGATTTGAGCCAGTTTTATAAGTTATTTATCATATGTGTGTGTGGTTTTTTTTTTTAAGACCTGACCATGTGTAAGAGGAGCGCTCCTGTGGAGGTGCCCTTCAGCTCTTCTGCTCCTCAGATGGGTTCAAGAGGCCAGTGATGACCTTGTGACAATTTCAAAATAAAAGTTGTTGCAATTAATTTTATTTTGTGTTTTTCATTGACCAAACAAGAGACTAGTTTGCAAACCTCTACAACCCAAGTGCCAAACCTGAGAACCCTTTTGTAGTGATACAACCTCCTCCATCAATCTTGTCCCTGGAAGACCTTCAGAAGGACAGAAACTGTTATCCTATTGATTTGAATCCAGGACACAAATGATCTCACAGGAGACTATTTAATTTTGTTCTAGGTCAAATAATCAGAAGAACAATCTTCTTTCATTCTTATTATCATTATTAGTTTCATATTTTGATCATCAAAGACTCTTATCAAAGTCATTATGAGGACACTTATGACACTTTGAATAATTAAGAAAAAGAAACAACAATTTACTTGTGTATCTTTTGTTTTATTTTAATGGTGTTATTTCATATCATTTCCCATGTTGAAGTAATCACTCACTTGAGGTAACTGTGAAACAGTATTAATGAGTTTAAACCTCATCATGCAGAAGTCAGAATGTTTTACATGAAAGTAATTTTGATGCTACATTTCAGAGTGTGAAGAATGCAGTCCTTACTTACTCTGTCAAAGATAAAAGATGGGTCAGAATGATTCTTTAGAAGTTGTTTAGAAGTTTAAGACAAGTTTAATCAGTATATCAGAAACTGGCATCTTTACTTCTGTCACTTTCCTAAACAATTCTTGATAACCTATGGTAATTTCTTCTATCACTCTCCTCTTGCTTCCAGCAAAAACTCTGACATCACATCAACCTCCTCCCATCTCGTGGTCAAGAACCAATGAGAAGGAGCAAACACGTTGATGTTAACCTCTCTTTAGTTCCTGACTTCCTGGAATGCTTCAGTCTTGCTCAGTCTTGAGAGTGCTCCAGCAGTCTTGCTCAGTTTTGCTGGAGAGCTGATGATTTAATCAACTATCTTTTAGCTGTTGATGCAGTCATGAGCTAAAGACCTCGTCTCCAGCCAGGGCTCACAGAACGTCTTCTGTGACCCACCCAAGCTTAAAGCTCCTAGCCATTTAAGGAAACTCCGTCAGATGAGTAAATTTGTTTTGAAAACAGACCAGAGCTGGTCACTATCTCAGTCCAATGGACGCGGACGCTTGAGTAACTGCAAAGTGAAACTGGACTAACTTCCTCCTCGGACGTCAAGGAAAGATTCCATTCTTGATCGACCGTCGCCAGGTAACGAGTCGTTAATGATTCTGCCAATGTGGACCGGCGTTCAGCCGAGATCAGCTGGGAAGGGCCATCCTTGTTAAAACTCACTCAGTTAGTTTCCAAGATGTCTCATCTCTATTCCAACTCCCCCTCCTCTTCCTTTCTTCTTTCTCTTAAGCTCTCGTGCCAGTAAACTAAGTTCGAAGTACCTTCAGTTAAGTTATTCACAACCGAATGACTTAGTCTGTTGTTCCTGAAATGATCGTCAGTTTGTAGAATTACGGGTGCGTAATTTTATCTGTTGATGTTCAATTTATAGGAAATTGATCAGCCAATCATATATATGTATGCGATGATGTTATTTCAATAATTCTGTTAAATAAATGGCCGCATTTATTTCGATGGGTCAAATATGAAATAACGTCTTTTGTCACTATATATTCATCTCGGTCGCACAGTGGAATTTGATTAATCCAAAAAGAAGGAGAATCCGTGATAAGTAAACAATTAATATTCTTTAGACTTGAACTAGTCTTGAATAATTAATTGGGGATGTCACAGCTAACCTGTCCCTGACATCCTACAGTGACTTATTCTTATACAGAATATTCCCCTTGTTCCAAATGTAATATGTAGTTGGAGAGAAGTTGTACTTGTAGGCAAGTTTCCAAAACAGGAGAGCATGGTGGTGAAATTTTGATAACTTAATAGGTAACTTTTCAATTTTATAATCACATTTTAATAAGAATTGGAGTCCACCTACCTGATTAAAAATATGGTTGAGGAAAGTGATCCAACCCATTTTTGAATGGTGGCCTTTCTTATACCTGGATGCAGCCACACACCAAAATGGAAGTCAGTATCTCACTTATTTTTAAAGTTATCATGCTCACAACATGGATAGATGTTTTTTACCTGTTAATATACCCCTGGCAGACACATGTTTGTAACGTTGATAAAAACAAAAAAGAATTAAGGAGGACCTTCAGGAGGATTAATCCTCACAAGGCAACTAGCCCCAGATAACATCCTGGGGAGGGTGCTGAGAGACTGTGCTGATCAGCTCTATGAGGTGCTGGCTGACATCTTTAACTCCTCCCTCACCATAGCAACTGATCTCACATGCCTGAAGACTGCCACCATCATCCCAGTTCATAAGGTTGTTTTCACACCAGATAGTCTGGTGGACTCGGCTCAAGAACTATTAAAAGAAACAACACAAAAACCTCTGAATAAGACACTTCTTCTGGAAATAAAAACAAAAATGGAGTGGCGTCAACTTTGTTTTAGGAGTTCTATTTTGTCATTTTTCAACAATGGACTCAGCATGAGTGGAAGATGAGGCAGAAGACCATGGAGAATGTTATTTTTCACACAAGGCAGCTGACGGCTCCGTATGGGGTAAGAGAAATGCATGTTTGTTTGCCCTGCACTGTAGTCCACTTCCTGCTATTGGAGCGGTCTCCGGTGCGCTTGCATTCACACTGCATTCGAACCGCACCAGAGTTTACTTCAACCGAACTGAGACCTAGGTACTTAGGTGAACCAGAGTTTGATTTTTTGGTCCACATCAGAGTTTGATTGCACATTCACACCTCGCCAAACGAACCGGACTTTCTAGGCAAATGGACTAGAGTTCGATTAAAGCAGACCAAACAGGGCTGGTGTGAATGCACCCTTATTAATGCTGTTATTTATCCCAAAAACATTGTATTGTTATCATTATTTTTCTTATTTCAGCTGCTCCCTTCTTCAGGGGTATACAGCGAACTAACTCGAACAAAGACCTGGCAATTGATTTTACACCGGATGCCCTTCCTGACGTAACCAAAGACCACCGAGCTACCACAGCCCTCTGTGTGGAGCAGAGAGCTGCACCAGGGGAGCAGATGGTGGGGGTTAAGGGCCTTGCTAAAGGGCCCAGAGTGGAGCAAATGAGGGTGGAGGCAGGTGTGGGTGCTTCACCTATCCCACCCACATTTTGATGTTGACGGTCTGGAGAGTTGAACCGACGACCTTCCAATCACAGGCGATTTCTCTAACCTATAATCTAATCTTCTCTAACCTCTGCACCACCACTCTTCTCTCCTAAAAATATTATATAAATGGCAATAAACTGATTGTTATTTTTACCCAAATGAAAGTCTCAGTTTTATGTGTGTTCAGCAGCCATTCCCCCTGTTCGGTCGGGCTACTTGTGTTCACCATAGAAATTCAAATATAACTAAAAATACTTTGTACAAAATTTTAAAAGTAAATGTTTTGAGAAGTTGTTTCAGTCCTAAGACATTGCTCAAAATTAAATAAGAAAAAGAAGACTTGAAAAGTTGATGGGAAAGAGCTTTCAGAGGCAATATTAACAGCGGAGAAGGTTTAATATGGGAGTTTGTGACTTTTTTGTGTCAGATGGATACAAAGTTATTTCAAAATCCTGTCCAAGATCTACAATATCGTGTACAGAGACTGTAAAACCTTTTCATCATGTCTTATGGAGGGTCATTTTTCGCTTTTAACCCAGGATTCTCACAATGAATTTCAATTTCATAATAAAAGATTATTCTCTGTATGTGCAGCTCTTATTCTTGTCAATAATGATCAAAATGTAAATGTTTTTGTGTATTTTAAAGAATATCATGACTAAGTTTAAAAGACGCCCTACAAACTTATTTAAAGTTCCTTTGAACTGAAATGATAGACAATGTATACTAAAATATTCAGTAAGGTTTGTTGCTCCATTTTATCTGCAGCTTTACATAATATCAAAACACAAAGAAAAAACCTTAAAGAGCCCCCATCTTAACCCTATCCAGAGCCTCTGCAGTGATCTGTCAACTCTGAGCCGAATCTTACAGGCCAACATCAGCTGCACGGTGCCAGAATCTTCTGGAAAACCTTCCTGTTACGTGTAAGTGTCCACATTATGATGGCTGCTGCTGCAAATTGTGGTTGGTCGTCACAATCATCCTGTTCGTCTCAGTTCAAGAAGTTGACGAGTACTTTTCATTTCAATGAGTTTGTTTAGTGCTTAAAGTCTAACATGTGGAGAAATTTGCTAAAACACTTTGTGGTGAAGAGTTCCTTAATGTGAGTTTTGCATTGTGTACGTTTTGGAAACGAGGAAATCGCTTGCCCCGTTCTGTCTGCGTGTATGTTCAAAAATAAAAAGTCTTAAAATTATGTCTATTTTGTTTTATGCCAAATCAGTCTGGTCATACAAGACAATGAGCTGTGATTTATGTAAATACTTTCATTTAAGTTGTAATAACAGCATAGTGACAGCTTCTCATTCTTTAGGAGACCGTGTAAAATGTTGGCACTGTGTTTAGTTTTAGTTCTTTTCCCAACATTATTTCATTCTAATCTTATCTGTTGAGTATTAAAGCTATAATTTGTCAAAGACATTCCTGTTTAAACTACATTTAAGTAGCACTTAACTCCACGTCTTCCATTTATCCTCAGGCCTCTCTCTCACTTCTTGCATGGGATATCGCTGCAATGAGCTTTTCCAAACTTCTCAGGTTACCTGAAAAAATATCCAAAGAAATAATCTGATTTATGTCCCTTTTCAAAGCAAATCAGACACAGTCTGCTTCTATGAGACACATCCATTCGCCTCGTGAGGGAAAGCTCCAGTGTGTGTTGCGCAACAGTGGCGCTGGTTATCGTATCAGCAGACGTCGCTATCTCTGACTCGGCTGAAGATTGATGGCCTCTTGAAGTTGCTGGACCTCCCTGGAACTAGAAGATATAAATCAGGATCTCCACCAGCTCTGACACATGAGCTCATGTCCTGTTTGTGATAGACTGTGTTTGCTTATTAGTTAGCTCTCACAGATGAACAAATCCGGGAGGAGTTTTCAGATTTTGTTAGTTTAATTGGGCCAAATTCCATTGATTTTATTAGATAGCGAACAGTTGAAGCTGAAATAGTGAAAACACATTTAGTTTGCTTGAAAAAGTGAAGCAAATGTGCACATTCTGCTGGAATCCTCGATTTAATGTAGCACCCCATCAACCGTCTCCTTCAGTGAAGTCAGGGAAACATTTCATTTGGATCTTAAGTGACACCGTTGCTCAGTTTCCACACCAAACAAAACCAATCGCTTCACAAGTAGGAGTGACTCTTTCCGACCATGATGAAAAACTCCCGTCCGTGAACAAAAACAGCCATGTGCTCATACTGACCAGGGCAAATCACTTCCTTCTGCACCTTTTAAAAATGATTGTTTGTTATATGGAAAACAAGTGTTGCAAATGCAATTACAAACCGTGGGATTTGACAACAAAGGTCCTTTCATTCCCATCGCTCCACAACACCAGTTCAGCAGGAAAAACGAGCCGTTCCACCCTGTAATAATGAGCTGTTTATTGAAACAGGTCACTTCACATATGATGACTGTGGGAGGTTTCATGACGAAACTAAAGAGTCGCTACTGTCAGATGTTTTCAGTGATGTGTTAAAAATTCAAGCTTAAGTAGCAGAGTGACATGACTTGATTATAATTTCCACTGAAGTATAATTATATGTCCTGCTCAGTTTTTATTCCTATTACATCATTCCACAAGGGATTCAGAAGAATGGAAACACCTTCTGTACTATAGAATAATATGTAAATAAATGGAAATTACAGTTTTTCCCCATTTATTTATTTATTTTTACACATGTCAAGTTTTTAGCCTCCCAGGTAAGGTCTATTCAGGCGTACTGGAGTTTGATCGTTGGTTGAACCTCAGATCCAGGAGGAACAATGCAGGTTCCATCCTGGCCGTGGAACACTGGACCAGCTCTTTACCCTCATCGGGGTCCTCAAAGGCTCATGGGAGTTTGCCCAATCCAGTCTACATGTGTTTAGTGGACTTGGAGAAGGCTTTCAACTGTGTTCCTCGGGGTACACAGTGACAATGGGGGGTGCTCTGTGAGTAGGGAATTGGGGGCCGATGCTATGGGCTGGCCCTATACAAGGTGTGTGAGAGTTTGGTTCAAATTGCCAATAGTAAGTCGGACCCTTTCAGGGTGGGCGAGGACTCCACCAGGGCTGCCCATTGTCACCGATTCTGTTCATAACTTTTATGGACAGAATTTCTCGGTGCAGCCAAGAGGCAGAGGGTTTCTGGTTTGGTGGCCTCAGGATTCCATCTTTGCTCTTTGCAGATGATGTGGTCCTGTTGGCGTCATCATGCTGTGAGCTTCAGCTCTCAGAAGTTCACAGTCGAGTGTGAAGCAACTGGGATGAGAATCAGCACCTCCAAATCTGAGGCCATGGTCCTCAACTGGAAAAGGGTGGCTTGATCTCTTCAGGTCAAGGGTGAGGTTCTGCCTCAAGTGGAGGAGTTCAAGTATCTCAGGGTTTTGTTCATGAGTGAGGGAAGAATGGA
>JARVGQ010000116.1:29605387-29622065 GCA_031762355.1 Hypsolebias martinsi | reverse complement strand
GCCTTCACCACTCTCTGCAAAGCTTTTCTTTCTGCAGCTGTGCAGCCTCCGTGCCTTCTCATGGCCTTCCTGATGCAACCTGGGCTCGAACCCGCAATCTTGGGATAACGAGGCCGTGACACTGACCACTAAGCTACCATAGCCCCATCTAAACTTGAATAGATACGTTGTTTTTTTCTGTAATTTTATAGTATTTTTATTGGGCGGTTTTACTAAATTGTTTTAACATATATTTATTTAATTTTTAGAAAAAAAAAATTATTAGTATTTGTATTGCCTGTTTTACTGTTCAGCTTTAGTTGTCTGTCGATCTTGTTAACGTCATTGTTTGACATTGACATTGATGTTGCACACTTGATAAAATGTGATACTCCTATTCTATGATTCCCACGCACTAAAGAGACCAAAAACTAAATGGTAGAAACACTGAATAAAGCAGGTAAGTTGATGTGATGTATGGATCTCCACTGCCACAGATTTAATGCCGCTGAACTCGGAGACTTGACTCTTTATTTGTTTAGTTCCCAAACTCTTGCTGGAATGAAAATGGTTTTATTTATGCTGCAGTGTAGAGCAAAATACTTAGGTTTTGGGATGTCTGAGATTTAGTGCTCCGGATTTTGTTTGAAGCACGATAACGCATGCATCGAGATGCATAAATAACTTTAATAAGTGCATTGCAATCCACTGAATTGCAATTAGAATCTCATCAGAATGGAAATGTGAGGTGCCTATAAATTCCCAGTCCTATTTTTTCTTAAAGATAAAAAAACTCTGTCTTTAAACCATTTGACTGCTTTTATATCACTAGCACACAGCACCCCATGTAACCATTTTTCTCACTTTCAAAAGCATCCAGACTCTGGTGCAATGTATCCATTCAGACAGAAGCGCCCCTTTGATAAAAACCTGGCTGTAGACTGTTTGCCAAGCCAATTTAAACACTAAGGAGGAGGAGGCTACACAGGCTAGAGTCCGCTACAGTACAGGCCCAGGTCGACTGCACAAAGCGCCCGTGACCTCGTACAGAAAGAACCAAACGCCTCTTATCAACAACAATGTGCCACTCTGGGCTAATTTCCTTTCAAAGGCACCAAACGCTCAGTTGAATGCAACCATTGCGCAATGACAAGACACATTCAACACAAATTCCTCGCTGGTGAGTGCCAGGACACAAATCCAGATAAAGAGGAGACAGTTGGCTGAAGGAGGACAGAAAAAGAGGGGTGAGGACAGAGTGAATGCAAAGGTCATTTGGAGGCCCCACAAAGGAAAAGCAGAAGAATGAGACAGGAAGGCAGTGAAGGATGGTACACTGTGACAGATCAGCAGAACAGACAGGACAAGTGAGGCCAACAGAGCGGGCCGGTTCCTCACCGTCTGCGCATGAACAGAATCACGATCACCAGGATCAACACGATCGCTCCTCCAACCGATGCAGCGAGGATGACTGCCGTTTTGTTCAGTTGTCCTGCAAGACAAGTAAACCGCACATCAGAGGGATGTTCTAAAAGCAAAGCCCAGGAACTGTTTCTACTGTGGTTCGATTCCATACCTTCGGGCGACGTCTCAAACTGTTCCTCCCCGCTGGGGACTCCAGACCTACCATCGCTGCTAAAGGCCTGAACCTTGACCAGGTAGGCCGTGTCTGGAGCCAGATCGTTAATCTGAACCGAATTCTTCTCCAGTTTGAGCACAACATAGGTTGTCACGTCGTGTTTGTTATCCTGGGAGGTAAGAAAGAAAGTCTCAGTGAATACATCCCGCGTTTCTTCTGGTTTATACTGCAAATTAAAGGTATAACTGGAGCGTATCTGGTGCTTTCTGTGTGATAACGACCAAGTGTGGCACCTTTCTCTACATGACACTCATCCAGATCTCAGGGCTATCTGAACTACAGATTTAATCACACAAAACTACAAGGTCCACGTCTATTTTAGGTTCTTTTATAACCACCACAGCTCATGCTTGAAACCAGTAATAGCGTTCGAGGCTCTATCTGCAAATATAAAAAGTCGTGCTCACCTTCTTGCGATAAGCAAGTTCATAGCGAACAGGCCGGGCCAGAACCCGTGGCTGGGGAGACACGTCCCAGGAAATGGACAAACTGGTGGAGTCCCTTTCAACCAGTCGCATGGAGGTGATTTTGGGTGGTTCTGAAGACAAAGAAAACATTTGAAATGTTATGATGTGGGAAAAAAAAAAGTTAAATAATTACTTAAAGGAATGCAGAGCATCTACTTTCTTTTATATCAGAGTTTTTTTTTTTTATTTATTTTTTTTTGTTTTTTAAAGATCATTTTTTGTTGAGAAACGACAGCTGTTTTGGTCAAACCTTGAAAATACGTAGAGTTATTCATTTTGTTATGTAGTTTGAAGGTTATCATTGTGTGAACAAATTGTGAAATAAGGGGCAGATATAATAAGATTTCTTCTTCTTTCTGCTCCTTTCATTTTTATCCTATTTGTATTCTTGTATCTGATGAAACTGTTTTGTATTGTTCTTTTAAAATGAATAAATAAACATCAAATCAAATCAAAATAATTTTAAACTTGATCACACCATGTGTCAAGAATCTCAGCGCTCAGAGAATGTGTTGGGAACGACTTTCTGTTTCTATATCAAGCTTCAGTTCAATATCTGTAGAAGTGAGCGAGTTACAGCCGTCGTCGTGTCGTCTCAGGTCTGTTAGCTGGCACTCGTCTTGTAATCAGTTCTAGATTTACATCCAGTGATTGGTTTCTGATGGTTTCCTTAAAGTCTGTGTAGTGATTTATGCAATATTTTGCTGACAAGAAAGTTGAGTCCAGTAGTTAAAGACAAGGTTTTAAACAGCAATTATCTGCAATCAGTTAGTGCTCAGAAAATGTGCGTTTGGGAACGAGTCCCAGCTGCAAACACACCAAAATTACAGCTGTTTTAGTGTTTGTTGAAGTCGATTACCTGTGGCGACCATCTTTAATTTGGTTGAATCCAGCGCATGATTTGTAATCTAAACGATGCCTGAAGGGGGGTCCCCTCCCCTTTCTTCTTCTCTCAAGCATCCTTGCATCTGTTCCAGTACTATCTTCATGGCCACTGCCTTCATGTGCCTCACTTCTTGGTTGTTTAGTTGAACAATGAGATTTTTTTTTTTTTTTTTTTTTTTTTTAACGAAAGAAAAGTTTTTTCGAAATTTTGATTGCTGTTATTTTGACAAAATCATGCTTTTTTTAAAATATGGGATGCAAGAACGAGATTACCTGTCAAACATTTCTCTTGTGTTTTTAATAAATAATCAAAATTGTATTAATGACCCATGTAAACTGTAAAACTGATTTGCAATTTAGTTGTGCTGTTTAATTTTATTTTTGCGTTTTTAATTAAACTGCCCACGACTGTAGTTTTTAGGGGCTGAGATTTCTTTAAGGGCAGAAGCAGAAATGCTTATTTGAAGGGGCAGCTCGTATGTTAGGAAGCTCATGAGTGGATGTTGTGTTTAAAATTAGTGTTTATGTAATTATTTTCAGACTACATGTCCACTAAAGGTTTTATTCGTTCAAGGCAGCCCAATTCACTCTTAACTTTATTATTAGTAAGCCTGAGAGTTACCAGATCCACACAGTTACCAGAAAGCATCCGGTTCCAGCTGGATCAGGCTCAAATTAAGCCCTGGTTGACTCCAACAGTTAAAACGTACTTCAAATGATTACATTCTGAGAGTTTCATTAAAATCTGCTCTGACTTTAAATCTGGTATTTTGCTTAGGGGTAGCTGCACAAAGACACAAAAACATAACTTGTCTTTTGTAGGCGATAAATAAGAGGAAAACATTGAAAAATGCAGCTACACCCTTGTTTATCTCCTCCTTGTGGGCCAGTTTGATTTGCAGAGCTGTCACAGAATCTCAGATAGCATCTGCCATTACAGCAGAGCAGATAGCATCGCAGCCCGGCCTCCTATCAGCGCTGCTCACCTGTGTAGTGCAGAGATGTGGTCAGCGTGGTGGAGGACGGCAGCCTGGCAGCCCGAGGCGCTGCCTGACTACTGCCAAACACAGACACGCCACTGAGCGTCTCCACGGTGAAGGTGTAGTTGAAATGAGCGTCCAGCTCACTCACTAACACCTTGGTGTCAGTCAGCCCCGTGCTGGCTGGGTCGAAGCGAATTTTCTCTCCGCAGGGTTGGCACCCGTAGCCCTCACATCGCTGGCACATGACGCTGTAGGTGATATCGTTTCGACCTCCGGTGTCTTCAGGAGGCTTCCAGGAGAGGAGGAGCTTTCCCGTAGAGAGGAGACTGGGGGTGGCCACAAGATCTTGAGGGGCAGAGGGGAGGCCTGGTGCGGACAGAAAAAAAAAAAGCTGTGTGAGATACAACAAAATGCTGATTGTTCTCGTTAAATAATAATTTAAAAAGGTTATTTAAAATAAACTGGCATCTCTTGAAGGAATGTAAACTGTTCTGCACTTTTCTTGACAGAGTTTCAGACTGAGATCATCTTGTGTTGAGAAATCAAAAACTTGTCGAGGTTTTGCTCAAACCGTGCAGACATTACGTGACCCGTGCGATTCTGCAAGAGGTCACACTCAGAATGCCTGCTGGGTATGACTCTCAGTTACTTCTACACCCATTTTTAACTCATTGTAAAGCTGACTGAGTTACAGCCACTTCTGTGTTTTCTAGGCTCAGTTAGCTGTAGCGACTAGCTTAAACTGGGTTAACGCCAGAATTAAATTACTTGTAAATATGCACCCGATGATTACTTTCTGAGAGGTTCACTAAAATCCATCTTGTGATTTATGAGACATTGAGGTTACAGACAAACGTGCACTCACACATACACCAACAAATATAGACATGCAAAAACATTCTTGATCTGAAGCGCTTGGCGTCTGGTTTCTTGCACAATAAAAAGGTCAGAAACAATCAAATTCATTTCTTCTACAAATCTAAAAATTCTTGCACTTTTTTTTTTTTTTAATTTTCTGCACATCTTCACCTGAACACGGTCCAGTGACGGGGTCCTTGGGGGCCCGGTAGAAGCCATTTTTACAGGGACAAAACAAAGCCCCTTGTGTCAGCCCCTGGCTGTTGGCAGGACACGGCTCACACTTGCTGCTGCTGGACATCTCGGCTTTGAAGAAGCCAGGCTGACATTCTGCAAAGACAAAACATTTGTGATCAATTATCAGCCAAACAAAGACAACGACGACTTCCCAAATGACACCGAGCAGAGCCAGTTCCTTCAGATCAGTCAATCGTCTTTGAAAGGCCAGTAAAGTCTGAACTTTTCACCTTCCAGTGCAACCCTCAGAGGTCAAGGGGGACACGTTATTATGTCAAGACCACATTTAGACAAGTGATAGAGAGATGGGAGGAAAACCCTGCGCAGGCCTCTGCACAGTGTTGACTTTACTCATTAAAACTTCGTCCAGTTCAAATAAAATGCTGCTCACATGAGCCCAACCCTGAAACAAAATCACAGACTCCACGACTTGCTTGTACTCCTACTCTTTACTTTTTCAACCACCAAACCCCCGCTGCTGCTGCTTTGTTGCAGTCTCAGGAAACGCAACCAGTATTCCTACATTCCACAACAATAAGCCAGTTTTCAATGCTGAACTGGAAAGAAAATGTCTAACTAGCACCAGAGTGGCAGGAGTCGGTGCTCAACAGTCTGGTATACTTTTATTTCAGACGCTTGTGTGGCTTCTTTCAAACTGTATCAGCTAGATGAGTAGCTGCCTGATTTCACACATCTACAGTAACGCTAAATAAAGAAATGCAGGTAGACCGTCCAGCTGTGTAGAGAAACGGTGAAATGTGAACTTAATACAGTGTGAAATTTGGTTCGGAGAGCCGCCATAAAGGAAAGCGAAAATGAGACGGCTGCCCTTTAACTCTGCAACAGCATTCCAGTGGCTGCTGCTCATGTCCTCACACCCGTGCACACGCACACAAGCTTATGTATGCACTGCACACAGGCGCACACAGCCACATGTATGCACAAAATACACATACATGCATGCAAAGCACTCCTGGACACATGGGTATTCAGACATGAGGAGGGGGATTATGTCGACTGTCACCTGTTCATGTCCCTCTGCCACACACACACATATACGTGCACACGTTTCTTTCTTTCTTTCCAAGTTGTTTTTGCCTGGAGAATTTAAATAGCTCATAACAGATGTTAGAAGATGTTGAGAATGTAAATACGTTCCAATAGTTAGGTCAAAGGGCACTGAAAGATAACGCAACAGGAACCTAAAGAAACAGGCACGAAAGAACCTGTGGCAAAAAAAAAATAAATGACTTCATGTAGAAGCAGATCATGTTAGCCAAATAAAACAAGCCATTCAAAGCGGTTCATATTACAGCGATGCTGCCGTCTGGGAAGTTGCAATGAAACATTCAGTCAAAGGCAAACACGGTTTGCAAGGCCAGATTCCAACAGAGCTAATTGAAAAGCAGTGCCAAGGACAAAGGCAACATCAGACTCGCTCAGGAGATACTGTCTGGGTCTACAGTTGCCTTTCAGCGAGACAGTTGAGCGGAGCTCATTTGGAAGCCACAAGTGACCCCACACAAGACGGAAAGCACAAGCCCCATTTAGATCATATCAAGGGGATTTACTCAATTGAATATGAGCCTCATTCCAACCCTTGTTTGGCTTTTTATATAACTGCGGTTCACTACTGAGCTGATGCAGAGCATATGTGGGAAGGTGTGTAGGATCTAAATAGGACAACAATGGTGGCAGGAAACAAAAACCACTCTGCCAGAGGAACTCTGCTCTTGCTCCTCTGCTTGCGCTTGGCCAGATGTTGTACTTTTAACTACTGCTACTCATTAACACAAATGGGGCAGAAGACGGGCGAGACACAAGAGAGGTGGGTGAAAGAACAGAAGGTTTAAGAAAAGAAGAGCAAGAAAACTGTATCCTGCTGAGGATCGAGAGAAAAAGGGACACATCAGGGTAAACGTCTGCATTGAGAAGAGGGAACAGCTGTTGCCTCAAACCTCGATTCATTCTCCTACGTCTCCTTCTTGTAATCCCCAAATTCCTTGCTTTTTTGCTTTCTCCCCTCCCAGTCATCCCTAAAAGGGCTCCCAGCTAACCCATTAACATTGCCATTCACCACCAACCAGCAGGCAAGAAGAATGCACTGCCATTCAAATGCTGAAAGGGAAAAAGCATACACACACACACACACAAACACACACAAGTATTGCAGATGGGAGTAGCTTAAATGCCACATGGCAACTGAACAGAAGAGGAGGACCCCCCCCCCCCCCCTTTGGTGTTACAGTGCCGGCTGCAATGCATCATGGTCAGGTTTGTGGAGATGATGGCCTTAAAACTATGTGTTGTCTCTATAATTGAGATGCATTCCACTGCACACCACCCAGCAGGACAGCCTGGAGCACCTCCAGTGCAGCTTCAGGCTCGTCCACATGGAAACAGCATCTTTAGGATGTGCAACGTTTTTGTTTTTATCGTTTCAGCCTGGTTTCCACACACAAACGATGTTTTAGGAGCCTCAAAATTGTATGTTTTTAAACAGAGTTCTAGAGTGAAGAAAAAAAAATAACTTGAACCCTTGCATTAGTGTAGACAGCCAAAATGCAATCTTTTGAAAATGATGCTATATATTGAGCCACCTAAACTATGACCCCAAGCACATCAGATGTAATGATAATGGCAGATTACTTGCTTGCGTTTGTGTTGTAGATGCCAGATGCTCAACTACAGCAAAACCTTTGTACACTGCTTTACTTCAATGGTGAGACGAGGCTAAAGAATAGGAACATTGCCATAAAGAGTAGAGGGGGAAAAAAAACAATTGTACATCAATAATGCAAGGCTGAAAATGTACTGAAACTACTGAACTGTTCCCAATGTTAAAGCAAATGTTGCAAAAAAAAAACATTTCAAGTGTAAGTTTAAAAACTGTGAAAGCCTGGATTAGTTTTAAAAGATTGGGACTTGTGTATACATGTACATAATTTGACTGTGAGGATACTCCCTCCAGCTGTGCC
The DNA here is from genome assembly GCA_031762355.1 of Hypsolebias martinsi. NCBI lineage: Eukaryota > Metazoa > Chordata > Actinopteri > Cyprinodontiformes > Rivulidae > Hypsolebias > Hypsolebias martinsi. The sequence goes on along the minus strand of JARVGQ010000116.1, from coordinate 29,614,039 downwards.
TCAGTGGATACTGTGTCTAAATTAGTCAATTATGTCCACGTGTTTTGACTGACACTAGTAGTTTAATTTGACAATAAAGAGGGAGTTCCACATTGTAAAATGATTTGATTTTTTTTGCTCTTGTATTCACAATCCTCCACTTTTTGCCTCGTGTTCACAGCTTGGAGCATCCATGCCTTGTTCCTGGTTTTAGGTGGATTTCCGTGGCACTGTTACAGATTGAAGTACCACATACAAGCCTAATATGCTGTTATTATAATGTTTTGGGTCATTTTCTTTGCTTCTGTGTGGATGAAAACCTTTTCAGAAACAGGGCCATGTAATAATAATTTTTTTTTTCTTCTTTCGGCATGTTATAATAAATAATAATAATGAATTTAATTTGTAACGCACTTTTCATTAACAAAAATCTCAAAGTGCTACAAGGTGCAACTAAAATCAATGCTAAAATAAAAAATAAGTGATAAAATCAAGTAAAATCCAAGATAAAATAACAAAAATCAATTGTTTACCAGGATATTCATAAAAACGTAATAGTAAAAACACTGTTTTGGAAAGACGGTGTCTCGGTGTGAACAAGTCCTCAGCTTCAGCCGAATTCTCCGTTGCAACTGTACAACAGTTTGTTACTCTCAAAAATGAGTCACGGTAATAGTAAATGGAACCAGGGGAGAATTCCTCGACAAAAAATAAAAGTCTGGAGAAAGCGAGCTTCCTTGTTCCATCAAACACGGGGGGGTTGGATTGTTGTTGGACACAACAGGAAGCAGGCGGCTGACGCAGCCTTCCTTCCTAAAGCAGCCGATAAAAGCATGGACGCACGGGGGTGCACGACCAACCGAAGGGCCAGCGCTGCAACCCAAGAGTTTTGAGTCGGAATAATAACTAAAAAGGAAGCAAAAATATGTTGAGCCAACATGAACACAGGCGCTGAACACATGAAGGGGGTGCTGCGATGAGCGATCCCGCAAAAGTTCGAATGGCTGTATTTTCCCTCCCTTTTGCCACAAAGCAAGGAACTGTTTGTCATCTGAGAGGCCCCCGTGAGCCTTGAGTGGTTCTGTGTTTGTTTATAGAGAATGAGTGCAGGGGCCTGTTACATTCAGGGAGCCCGAGTGGCTCTAGAGCCTCTGAGGGCTCCCCAGTTCGTCAGCGGACTTAGATGGATGAGACGGCGACAGTGATGGATGCCTGCTTGTATAGATGGAATAATGGGTAACATGGCGGCTTGACAACAGAAATCACCCCCAGGACATAAAGATGAAGTGGAAGTGGGGGTCTCCACACATAAAGATGAAGTGGAAGTGGGGGTCTCCACACACCCCGACAACGCAGCCATGCGTTGGGCTTTTAAAGGCAGAGAGGTCACGTCTGCCTCAGGGTAGCTGCGAGTTAAACTGTGCATAGCTTTACACGGAGTCGCCGGCCAAGCAAAACAAACACATGCTCGCACTGACGAGAAGGAAAAAGGAGAAAGGGTCAACTCAGAGGTACAGCCAGAGAGCAAAAAGGATCTTGGAAAAATAAAACTAAGCAAGAAATAAACACTGTCAGATCTATATCAGCGCAGGCCTCGGTCATTTGTGAAGGCCAGCAAAGGCCTTCCTTTGTCTCATTTATTTCACTTCCCCTCTTTTCATCTCCCGACTGGACAGGCCCGGCTGTAATTGCAATGCGTCATGCTGCGTTGTTTATATGAAGGGTGACAACGTGTAATTAGCAATTCAGGGTACCTGGATTTGGGAAACAGAGAGGGTCTCTGATGGGGGAGATGAACCTAGTAACATGAGCCGCAGGGTCACTGCGGCGGAGGAGGGGAGGGGGAGCAATGAAGGTGTAGGGGCTGATGAAGTGTGTGCATGCGGTTTGAGAAAAGGGGGTTTGGGGACAATGGTCAGAAAGATTAGCTGACCAGCAAAGCAGCTGTAAGGGCATTACATCTGTTTTACAATTACACCCAGGCTTTCATCTGCGGTTGTTATCAAGCACAATGAATTCCCTGATCCACTTTCTCCTCTCGCCTCCCCCCGTGTTGCCTTACACAAGACAAGAGGAGGGACGTTGGGATAAGTGGAGACGAGGGGATACAAACCCTGCTCGGAAAGCAGATCTTCTGAAGAACCCAACGAGCTTCCCAGAGGTCTCAGCCTGCTTGTTTGTTTTTCCAAGTGTCACTGTCAGTTCCAGACAATCAGGTGGCAAACACAACACCGTCACACTTCTGCAAGCCAACAGGTCACACACCTGATACTAACGACCGCCAGCTTCCTGACCGGGAGAGGGGGAAGTGGCCCAAAACGAGACCAAATGCACCAATAAAGCGAACAAACAAAAGAAAAACTTATCGGACAGGACGACAAAAATCGAAAGCAGCTGAGCTGAGGCTGCACGGCGCAGCGCGACAATGAAAAGCCCTGAGCCAACGGGTCGGGGAGCCACCGGGGGATTAGGTGACCTCCGGCTTCCGCTGTGGGCTTGTCCTGTTAGCAGCGAGGCCCGGGCGGGTGGGTGTTGAACTGTGCTGAGGGTGGGGGTGGCGAGGTGGATAACTGACTGATTGCGGGGAAGGAAAGTGCTGACCTCACACATCACCAGCAGTACAATGAGCTTCACATTGCTCTACACACACACACACACACACACCCAACACACATGCATACATACATAAATACAGCCTGCAGGAACAGGAATGTCACCAAGAGAGGAAATTTGTTCTAATACTCGCTAACGCTCATCTATAGAACAAAAACAAGACACACTAAATAAAGAAGCTAAAAAAAATACACTTTTGGATGTTACAACATTTACCCAGATTTATTAAACTACCGGTAGTATTTCTTGAAGGATTCTGTGCCATCCTGCCTGCTACAGTTTGTTAGCATGCAGGGGGTGACTGCCAGCTACTACGACACCACATTATGGCTCAATATCTGTAAAACCAAAACATTTATAGCCATTTCTGTGTTTATATGGTTGATAATTAGTGGTGGCCATTTTGAATAAAAGTGAATCAGTTATAGGTATAAGCCATATAAGCCTCAAGCCTCCTTTGCAAAAGAGATCTGTGATGTCAATGGGATTTGCCTGGTTAAATAAAGGTTAATAATAAATAAATAAATTCAACCTTTATTCATACAGGTTAGTCTTTGAGTTACGAGAACTCATTTACAAGAGAGACCTGTTTAATGATCATCTGATGATTCATTTCTGGGAGTTTCCTTATCGCCTGCCGCCATAAAAGGCAGGTGATCATGTTTCTCTACGTGTTCTTCTGTCTGTTAGCAAAATACCTCATGAACCACTTGAGCGATTTGACTTGAACTATCAGAAAGTAAAGGTAAAGTGATCAGGACACACAAACATGCAGTTACATGATCCTCCGCCTTTTGTTGTGGCAGGTGATTTAAAAAAAAAAAAAAAGAATGTGCATCATGAAAGACATTTAAAAAGACAACAACCCTCTATGAAAATGTTTTACTCGTCCAGTGTTGTTCCAACAACATTACCGCAAACGTTTTTGGTTTAAGCTTTTAGTCATAATCCGAGCATCGTGGTGCTCACACTTTGAGCCGCTGCCGCGCTCGCCTCTGTAACCCGTACTTCATCGTCAAAGGGTCCATCAGATCTCCTCTGTGCTACATTTTCTATTATCGTTTGCAGTTATTGCAGCTTAACAAGACGGTGCATGACACCACTTGAAAGCTCCTTCAGAGGCCTCCCTCCAACCTAACCTCCTCCCTTAAGCTCAGCCTGCTGAGCAGACGCTGCCTTGGCACGACATCTGAGGAATACACAAATTAAAGTAATCAGGGGTTTTCAAGAGGCAATGAAAAAAAACACTGTGTATATATGTATATATGTATAAAGCCTGTGCAGCGTTGTCCGACGAGACAGTGAGTCAGCGTTTTTGAGACCAGCTATGGAGACCAAGAGCAAAGGGAAATTGGTGGAGCTGTATGGGGATTATCCTGCTGGAGTGAGATGATTTCGTCATGGGAAATCCACCTTAAGCCTGCTCAGTCAAATCTGGGGGATCTCAAGGAGTGATGCATGCTCTTTGTACGCCCAACACGAGATAAGCTGCCCTCAACACTGATTTATTCACTGTGAACTATTGCTGACCGTACATCAAAGAAGACAAAAAATAAATACAGGTTGTCCCCGGTATACGGCTGTCTTGGTTACCGGCCGTTTCCGGCCGGCCTATGGCAAGCCGAACGCGGTTAGCTTGTAGCTTCGCTACTTAGCTCTCGAAGAAACGACTAACACCATTTACGCACAGTTTTCAACACAAAGTAACAATTAAATCTGACAACTCTGATTTTACATTGGACGCAGCATTACTGCAGTTAGCCGGTAGAAGACAGATCACTATCGTAGGCTAAATGTCTATTGTTTCTACCGTGTACGATTTATATCGCGCATTCCTAGCTGGGGGTGTTGTTTCAGGGACACGTTGGCTCCGACGTTTTTGTGCTGACTCTGCAGCAGAATGGGCACTCATTTTGAAGCGAAAACTTACCGCACATTGGAGCTTAGCCTAGCCTAGCCTAGCCTGCTACCGCTGACTCCATGTGAACTCGAGCACTGCGTGTGGTGTACGTCACCACGCACTTACATAGTTGTGTCATTTCTTCTTATGTTCGGGTTGCAACCCAAACAGAAGAAGAAACTTGTCAGTGAAATGCTGTAATGTATATCAAAATATCAAAAATGTGCTTAAAACTTATATCACTGTTATTGAAAAGTACATTGTGATATATAGATAAAGTTATTGTCCAGCCCTATCTGGTGGTAAAAACTCTTCACTTTTCTAATGAGCATTCAACACTTAAATTCTTAATCAAGTTAATAAAGAGAACCAAGTGGCTAAAACTTGTATCCTTTGTGCTAAGACCTGCTGTAAATTTATTTGAATGAAATTGTTACTGCGCCGATGAGAATGTTAAAAATAGCTGGATTGCTTTAGATTTTTGAAGTGAATAATATTGATATTGGTACAACATAAAATAGTATATTATTAAAAAATGAAATGTAACAAAAAAAAAATGTGTACCAGTACATCACTTTGGTTCCTATAAATAAAAATGGTATTCACACGTTTATTTTCCAAAAACTACTTTAAAAAGTTCCGGCTTCCAGTGTGTGAACAGTAAGTAGCCTCAGATGGTCCGGCCTTCAGAAGGATGGGATGGAGTGGCTTTGAGAGGCTCCAGCTGTACATTTTAATTTTCACTGCAGTCTTACAGAGTTTTGCGTGTTTGTGACAGCGAGTTGGGCGGCTACCTTTTTTCTTTTTTTTAACCATTGTGTATTTTGTGTGCACGACTTACAGAACAGTAATCTCGTCTGTGCACATTATTTTGTTACCCCTTGGTAGCTGCACCCACATTTGTGATTTAATCTGCTGATGTAGACTTTTAAACTAAAAGGGCTACTTTTAATAATTATCTTGGCAGCAGAACTTTTAAAATGTTGACGTTGGGACTAAAGCCGCCAATGTTTTCTATCAAAATAAGGCTCCAGTGCAGCTTTTGCGCTCTATAACAAAGAAACTAAATCAAAAAGGGTTCGAGACGACCATTTTGTGTGAAAATTTGTAACCGGTTCAAAATTCTCGGAACAAGGCTTTGAGCATCTCAAGCGAGGAAACTGAAAATCCCTAAAGTTTTCAATTGTATCTCCACCAAGTGTTTATGCTTTAACCACCGTGCGAACTGTATTTGTCTCCCTGATTGGCAGCATTGTTCTGATTTGACCTTTATTTACCTTTAAAAGTCAGTCAGGGAGAAATACCTCAAGCGCACACAGTCTAAATAATCCCATCAGGGCCATGTGAAACGGGATGTTTAAACTTATTTGGTGTCAGATTCACGACCTGCACATTAGCCAAAAACAACAATCATCGTGTCATTTGATGGCTAACATGAACACAAAACAAGTAGCGAGAAAAACCTTTTTGCCACTTAGTTTGTTGTAGTTGGAGCAGCTTGCACAACACAGTGCATTTCACTAGTAAACAGCAGAGCGCTGCAAAATATTCATGGGACTAAAGTGTTGGGATAAGAAATGAACAAATAAATACTGGATGAGAGGCAGAAAATTGAGACTGAAACAAGGCTTTCGAGAGATGAGGGGGTCAGAAACAGATTGTACAAATGCAGAAAGGGTAGCCGAACAAGTAGTTCACTCAAACAGCCTAAACACACCTAAGTCAATTACTACCTGTACAAATCACTCATCACAGTGTGCAGTTACGTTACAGCTTAGTCACCAACTGTTTGTTACATCAGCCGAGTCTGGAGACAGAAGGAAAGAGTGGGAGAGAGGGAAAATGGTTTACTGGAACCTCCTTCCTTCGGCAGAGTAATAGCTTTACTGGAATTCACTGGACAGTTGTTCCACCGGGATGACATTTTCCCTAAGCGTCAAACTGTCCCTCGGCGCTCCAAACGTTCCGCACCACGTCCCCGTTTATACACAGAGCCTTGTGCAACCATAACGTTGGATTAGGTCTTGTTTGTCGAGGCTTTATGGGTAGCTGGCGAGGTGTTTACCAGGACAGTTCAACACAAGCCCAAGGATCAGCTGAGGCAGGTTGGGATGAGGAGTGACGCATCGTCATTGAATTGTACCAGAATTATGGCAAAAAAAAAAAGAATGAATAAAATAAACGAGAATGTGAAGTGAGTCATGGTTAGAAACCATAGTTTATAAAAACTGTCTCGGTTATATGCTTTCCCACGTAAGGAAAAAAGAAGGGTAGTTGTTACGCATTGACGTCTATGGATAGAAGTCATCAGAAGAACAATGTAAAATGCTCTTATGCATATGTATTATGGTGAAAAAAAAACTTTAAAGTAATCTCAATTGTTTTTTCTTTAAATTTGTTTGTGGTCTTGACTCTTAAGTGTGTCTGAAGCTCTTTTTGAAGCAGTCTTTTTTTGTGTGTGTTGTTGTTCACTCATTTTCTGTGAAGTACTTGCACCTGACACGGACTACATACTGCAGAAAAATCAAGAGCAAACAGGCAAAGGACAAAACGTAGCATAATGCAATGGTTCCCAACATTGGTCCTTGAGGAACACCACCCTCATCCCACCTGATTCAGTGATTTAATTACAGTACTTCCTCAAGTTCTCCCAAAGCCTATTAATCACCAAATCATTCATATCAGGTGTGTCAAAGCAGGGAAACTGCAGGATACTGTTCCTCGAGGACCAGGGTTGGGAACCACTAATGGATGTTTTAGCCGATGCTGAGCTTTAGAAATCAGGACAAATGGCCAACATAAAACACTGCTTTCATTATTTATTTATTTATTTATTTGGTCAATATGCATTTTTAATTTAACATAATATAACAATTACTGCTCATATTGCCTAAATTTACACATACTGACCAAGAACTCGTAAAAAATAACATATAAAAGAGCATTCACGATTAAAACACTGAAGAAAACTTTGGGCTACAGTAGCAGCTGCTGCATCTTCACTGAATGACAGGCAGTGGTCAATATTGTAAAATGTCTATTAAAAAGGTATGGTGCTAGAATGAATATGTGAGCAAAAAAGCAGCCAAAATGCCAATAAAAGCGTTGAAACTTTGACGATAAAATGTCCTTGACCACTTTAAAAGATTATGAAAACTATGGCTCCTTGAAAGTGGGATATAAAGACATGGTACTGTATAAAGCCTGAATCGTATACTGTTATAGCAAGAATAAAAAGAAGAAGCGTGTAAAATGTTCCAACAAAAGGTAATTAACTTCATAAAAATAAAATTAAATGTACACTCAGTAGTCTTTCATCAGTCTTTTGAGGATTGTGGTTTTGTATAAACCATAACTCATTATGAAGAGCTGTAATGTTTTCACTGATAACAAAGCCCTTTTTGTGTTTAGCCACAGCCTCATTATGATTTATAACCTCTAAGATTTTACGCGTCTCCACACCACAGGAAGTGTTTTTTTTTTCTTTTTTATCTTGAGTTTGTTTGTTCCATATCAAAAGTTACTGAAGGCCAACGAGAGGAGACAGCCTCAACCAGAATTGTTAACGCAAAGATTAAAAAAAAATGTGTAAGATTTGAGAGACAAGCCAAAAATCATCGGTGAGAGCCAATGGAGAGCCGAAGACACAAACCAGAGCTCAGATCTCCACTCCAACACGTCCCGTGGGGTTGAAGAGCTATAAAACTGAGTGAACACATCGCAGAACATGGAAAATATCAACCTAAATAAGAAAAAAAAAGCACCACAGTCAAAGTTTTTGTGGTTGGGTTGGGTTTTTCTTCCCCTGAGCAGCAATCCATACAGGAAAGCAGTGGGGAGAGTGATTAACTGTGCGCTCGTTGGAGAGCCCTCCGTCCCGTTTGTCTTGGCTCGGCGCTGCGGCCCCCTGATTCATTTCCATCTTCATCTACAACTGCCTCCATGCGTCTCAGACCTGTCGTTGGACTTCATCCTGGTGGTTCTCGTGGGGCGGGGGGTTCTTTGTTTAGTCGTTTTAATGTGAGGGCTTGACCCGGACTTGTTAACTCCCCACCGCACCTCCTCACCACCTCCTGGGAATTCCACAGGTTTGCAGTAATGTTGGGAGGATCTTTCTCAGCAAACTGATCAGGAATTTACCAACTAAGAGTGTGTGTGTG
>JARVGQ010000116.1:29582577-29605303 GCA_031762355.1 Hypsolebias martinsi | reverse complement strand
CTGCTACCTTTGCGTTCCATTCCTCACCTCTGTCCGTTTAAAAAAAAAAAAACGACAGAGGATCACTCCCCTCCTCTAAACACAACCTCCTGCCGCCTCCTCCATCATCTCACCCATTTCTTTTTGATTGTTTTTTTTTTTTTTTTTTTAACTGCAGCTAAAATTGACGCACCGACATAAAACTTCGGCTCTTGTATCGGTCTGTCGCCAACGGGAGGGAAAACGAAGTGGGGAGGCGCATCAATTACGACCGGGGCCCGGTGTGAATTTATAGCTGCAGTTTGATGTGTGCGTGTTTCAGGTATTTCTTTGAGAGCGTTTCCAAGTTGTGCAAGTGTGAGTGCGCAAACAAAAGAGGTGAAGAAGGAATACCTCTTAGGGCTGATGGGAGTCTTCAGGTGTTTGTGTCATGCAGCAGATCCCGACAGGCCCTCACACGCCGCCCGCTGCTCCGTGTTCGAGAGCTAAGGTTCAGTGTGTACAAGGTGGGGGGGGGGTGGGAGGGGGAGCAAAAGATGGATGTGGAAACATGCAGGGGGCAAACATGCCTGATCATAAGCGAGAAGGGGGGTGCAGCGGGGGCTTCTGCTTTCTGTGATGCATGTGAACAAAGTCAGAGAGGCTCAGGAGCTGCATCCCTTCTCCTCCCCCTTCCTCCCAGCTGCCTTGAAAACGCCAATCCATCAAGTCCAGTAAGCCCTCAGCTACTTTGATGAGTTTCCCAACAATAAAGTCGTTCTTAACAGTGAGTTAAAGCACAACCGAGGCAGGACTACAAAGTCAAAAAGGCCTGAGTTATGGCAGGAGTGCAGAGCAAACTCATACCAAGATAAGACGGCAGATGATTATGAGAGAGCAGGAAATCACCTGGCGCAGGTTATGGGCAGGGCGAGGTGCTGTAAACGCTGAAGTGTTTGAATAAGGCATTCCATAAACAGGGTTTGGAAGACGTCATTTAAAACACTGTCATGGTCGTGCCCAAAATAAAGCAGCTTAAAGAAAATCTGTGGGCGTTTGGTCTAATAAACTGGTAGTTTTTAAGAAAATATACAGAATATTTAGCATCAGGATCATTGTGACCAACTTATACAAGTTTAAAATACATAAAAATGGTAAATGGACTGTACTTATATAGCACCTTTCTATCTTATCAAGATACTCGAAGCGCTTATCGGTCCCCTCGTTTAACCGTTCATACAGCACTCTACTAGATCTCTACAAAGATTAATCAGTGCTTTATCACATTCATACACCGATGGGGCACAGCAGAGGCAATGTTCAGTGTCTTGCCCAGGGGCACTTCAACATGTGACTGCTGGTGGAATCGAACCCCCAACTCTCCCACTGGAGTATGATTTATGTAACCACTCAGCCACAGCTCCCCTGCTTCAGAATTTCAACAAGAAAAACTCAATTTATGAAGAAAATGTGTTTAAATACCAGTAATAAAGTGTTTTCTGCTTCGTGATTGTGTAATTTTATCCCTGGCGACAAAAAACAAGAAGAAACCCATGAGCAAATTAAAATGTGCTCTCACAAACTGTTCCAAAGGTCTAGAATAATTGCAACTGAAATTTTAAAGTACATTTCCCACTTTTACCCATTTGAGGTCAGGGATTAAGCCAGGACATGTACCAGACCGGCCCGACATTCTTCCCGCTGCAGAGTCGTCGTGATAGCCAGGGGCAAATTCCACCGAGCAATGATAGCAGCGCCTATGATAAATATTTGTCGTACAGACCTGTTTTATTAGCTATGGCAATTAGAACAAGGTTTGTAAGCCCACTGTAACGGGATCTGCAACCTTTAGGATGAAGTGCCTGAAGGCAGGAAGGCGTCCTTACCTTGACACGAGTCTTCCACTTCTTCAAAGCCAGGTTTGCATCGACACTGTCCAACTGGTACCACCCACTCCCCGTGCAAAGTACAGTAGATCTGGGGTATCTTCTGACTCTCTGCATTTTCCACACATCTCCCGCTCACCTCCTTGAGTGCCTGGTTCTCTCTTCCGGCCACAGTCTCAGGGAACACCGCAAGGCTCTTCACTGTGGCCGGGCAAGTTTTGTAGTACACTCTAACCATAACAATAGCAACGCAGGCTCCGATGTCTTGAAAGGCCAGGTAAAAACCTTTCCGAGAGAGGTTCTCCACAACTTTCGTCTCTTTGTTGATGTGCATTTCGTTTTTCTTGGTGATCTCATCAGGCGCTATGGTGGCCACCTTCTTAAACTGGCCCTTGTGGAAGGTGGTGCCCACGTCCGCGTCCGCCTCCAACACGAAGAGGTTGAAGGTTTCCTTGCAGGTTAGCGAGGCCCCGTCGAACGAGTTGCAGTCGCGCACGATGAACTGCAGCTCCACGAAAACCCGCGAGGCCGAAGCGTGCCGCTGGATGAAGGTGGTGCGCAGCCAGTTGTCCTGCTCGCGCTCGTCCACGTTGCAGACGTAGTAGGTGTAGAACTGAGAGCCGTTCAGGGTTCTCTGGTGGACCTCCCACTGAAACGAAACCACAGAAACCAAACAGGTTAGAGGTAGAAAAACGAGGGGGCTTCCAAGCACGCCGGCTGAACCAACACTCAAAGGATCGCCAAATAAAGGAGCAACCATTTAACCATGAGGGTTCAGCCACTGAAATCTGAGCCTGGAAACCAAAACAGAGACATTGTTAAACACTCCCCGTGAAGACTTTTCTGGTCCTTCACAGTAAAAATACATTTTCTACCAACAGAACTCCACTTTGTGAACCTCACAACACAACAGACCTCAAAGCATTTTGCCTGACAATGGATTTGTGCCTTTGCTGGAAAAATAAATCCCATTTTCTGTTTGTTGGGGATTTTTTTTACATTTGTTGGCTTCTTCTCTCAAATAGCATTGCTGCTTGCATACTAACTATACGCTGCCACAGAAATGTTTGGAGAACAAAAAAAGTGACAACAACTTCTAACCTTGGCTCAGGAGGAACAACTGGCCCCCACAGAGGCAGAAGCTGCGGTTTGCTTTCTGTATGTAGCCACTGTGCCGTTAATTAAAGGAATGTGCTTTGCTGGCAAAGTGTGCGGCTCTGAATAAAAACGTCGACGAACAGCGTGTGTCGACTGCAAATCTACCAAAACAGCTGGTGGACATTTTTATAACACAACGCGGCATGAGAAACCGTGTAGTGACACACAAAAATATGAAACTAAAAGTTTCAGAGGAACATTTAAGCGGTGACATCTTTGAGAAAGTTAGGTGAACCACTGAGCAGCATGCCTGCACATGCCTTTGAGTCATCAGCACATGAAACGAGGCTATTTACAGTGAATCTGCATGAGCCCGACTGGTCAATTACTCTAACCGCACCAGGGAGGAAGGCGCACATCTCTTTAGCACACTGGCAACGAGACAACCACAGAATTTGGGATGCATCACTAAAACGTAGACATTTTCCCCTGGTGTAAGGAAAAGGTAGCTGAAGCCCCTACTCCAAAAAAAGAGCCACCACACGCTGCAAACTTTAAAAGTTAATTGCTCTCTAACACACAGTTCTGGAGTTGAAGCCTCGAAACCACAAGAGGCCACAAGTATTTCCAGTTCAGAGCAAGCAGCTACTCTATCTGCATGTGCTTTGGGAAGCATGACTCTCACAGCCACACTTGACTTTATATGTGCTAACACACACATATGTACTCAAGAGGAGAATTACGCAATCGTGTGTGTGTGCACCGGAGCACCTTCCTGTAAAATTGCTCCACCGTAATTTATCCCAGGGCAAATTCCTATCAGAAACGTGGGAGTTGAAGTTGCAGCCAGAGAGATACTCACCCCGGTCCTGTCTCTCTGAGAGCTGTCTCCTTCACTTGGGGACCATGTCAACCAGCCCAGCTCTCTTCCTGCTGCCCTCATGTCCAAAAGCACTTCTGTGGAGACAAGGAGACACTTGAAACTGAATGAAATGACCTGATTAAGACAAAAACATTTCTCTCATTTCCAGGCTTTGATCATGATGATGCAGTGAAGAAGGTAAACTTCTGACTTTAGGATCAGATCTCAGAGGGATTTAAGTGCTGACCAACTAGAAGCAGCTCACCTGCTGCTGCTGCTGTTGGAAACTTTCAAGCAGCTTCGCCATAAATGTAGTTTTATACAACTGAAAACACGCGTGTGTCATTTTTATGTTTTATTCATGATGTTTTATTTATTTTAAGTTTCCTGGTTTTAAAGTTAATCTGCGGAGCTTCCCCCGCATGGCAGCGCGTGTTGCCTTCGCAAACGCAGATTTCACGCCAAAGCAGCAAAAAAAAAACAACAATTTAATAAATAAAAAGTTTTAAAATATAAAACGCTCACCTTCTTTAGCTTCCAGCGTCCTTAAAAAGCCGTTAATGAGAACGCAGGATAAAAAGAAATGCCTGAACCCGACAGAGGAATCCATTTGGGAAAGTTTGCCTCCGCTCCCTCTGCTCCTTTGGCTCTGGGCGACTCCGAGCTGCGGCTCATTCACACAAACGGCTCGGTGCGCGCGCGTCACTGGCTCCGCCCACTGGAATGTGCAAATCCCCACGTGTGCGCGCGAGCGCTCAGTTGCTGGATGGAATAAATAAATAGGCAGAAACGTTTCCTTTTTTTTAATTGAGTTAATGAAGCGTTACCAAAAATAAATAAAATAAAAAAATTAATAAATACATAAATAAATAAAATATTTAAAAAAGATTTATTCACAGCAACAATTCTATGACTGATGTACAAAAAATATAATTTGGGGAACATAGGTTCCAAAAATATAGAAGCCAATTTCCGCCATGACAGAAAAATAAAAGCCCAACAGGAAGTCATATTTTTGACTTTTGAAGCCATAATTTTGACTTTTAAAGTCTTAATTACGAGAATAAAGTCATACTTAAGAGTTTTAAAGTCATAATTACGAGAATAAAAGTCATCATTTCGTTTTAAAGTCATAATTACGAGAATAAAAGTCATCATTTCAAGTTTTAACGTCATAATTACGAGAATAAAATCATAATTATGACTTTTATTCTCGCAATCATGACTTTTAAAGTCATAACAATGACTTTTATTCTCGTAATTATGACTTTAAAACTCAAAATGATGACTTTTATTCTCATAATTATGACTAAAACTCATAAGTATTACTTTTATTCTCATAATTATGACTTTAAAACTCATAAGTATTACTTTTATTCTCGTAATTATGACTTTAAAAGTCTAAATCGTGGCTTTAAAAGTCGTAATTATGACTTTTAAAGTCATAACAATGACTTTTATTCTCGCAATTATGACTTTAAAACTCAAAATGATGACTTTTATTCTCATAATTAAGACTTTAAAACTCATAAGTATGGCTTTTATTCTCGTAATTATGACTTTAAAAGTCTAAATTGTGGCTTTAAAAGACGTAATTATGACTTTTATTCTCGTAATTATGACTTTAAAACTCAATTATGACTACCTGTTGGGCTTTTATGTCATAGCGGAAATGGGCTTCGATACTAAATGCTACATAAAGTGGCGATGAAAAGATGTTTACATTACATACCTTTATTTAAAAGAATTGTTGTTTGAGGGCAAAGGGACAGACATTGAATGAATAAATCCATGTGCTTTGCAGGAAAACCACTGGTGTCTGACAGGAAGTTGCATAGAGTCACGGTGTCTGGCAAGTACGGAAGCCCATTTCTGTCATGAAAGAAAAAAAAGACCAACAGGAAGTCATAATTTTGAGTTTTAAAGTCATAATTATGAGCATACAAGTCATAACTTTGAGTTTTAAGGTCGTAATAATGAGAATAAAAGTCGTAATTTTGACTTTTAAAGTTATAATTTTGACTTTTAAAGTCATAATTATGAGAATAAAAGTCATAATTTCGAATTTTTAAGTCTTAATTTTGACTTTTCACATTTAATTTCGAAGTATGTCCTTTTGTTTTTAGAAGTGTTTTCTTGTTTGTTAAGCATCTGAACTTCCAACCTGAGTCATTCAGGCATAAAATAAAGCTCCCAAACACAAAGAGTGGATCTCTTTTGTGGTGACACAGACAACAATAAAAATAACCAACTTTATTTGTTCCCTGTTATTTACTTAATTAAATCTATGACAAATATAAAAATATTACAGTTTAACAAATCATCCAATATCTTTTCCAACTATATTCTTAAAGAGCTGTTAGTTGAGATAAAAAATAACTTTGAAATACCTTCATAAAGCCTGAAGAACTATAGGATCAATGTTGCCAAAAAAAACATAAGAAAGTCTGACTTAAAATAAATCAATTGAAGCATTTTAAAACTTTTGCATGTAGATGTATATTGTTTAAAAATGCAAAAGGAATGCAAATAAATCCAAAAGTTAGCAAGCAACAGGTCTATATACAGCTGGTCGAGTGATGAGAGAAGTTAAAAAAAATAAAAAATAAGAAATCAGACACAAAGGAGAGCAGCATGTAAAGAAGGAACAAACTACAGTATTTACACATTTACAATGACAGTTCTAGCATCGAGTCCACCTTTGACCCAGAGGTGAGCAGTTAAAATGTAAATGGAGAAGCTGAGTGGAAAATGTGTGTGACCTGAACATATATGATTTAGGTACTGTCTTTCACTTTTTCTCCTGGTTGTGTCTTGTTTTAACTTTTAATCCAACTTAACGGATTAAATTATTGAGCATGAGTTCTCTTGCAGATGCGCAGCAGAATCACCAACTTGTACTGATCAAAGAGCTCCATCATCCTGCTGTGTACATTGTAGGATCTGTTTCTTCGCCTCTTTTCTGGTCTAGCCTGCATTAAAGTATTTGTAGAGCTGAATAATTTAATCCTCAGCTGATAAGATGTTGATGGAGTCAAAGGTCAGACATTTTGTCTTCCTAGGGCCAAACATTTCTACAATGTCCAACATGTTGTTCCTCAACGTTGATTGATCCCACCTCTACAAAATCGGAGATCCACTGCAGGTGGTGTGATCTGAGGTGTACTATGAGCAGAAATGGATACAGGACGCCTGCAGTGCGCCGACACACCAAGGTTCATCCAGAGGCTAATACCCAAGAAACATGTTTAACCCTCACACCCATCCAAAACAGCTTCTCACTCAGCAGCATCTTCAACGGAGGCTGGTAAGCAAAGTGAAAAGAGTCAATGACCAGTTCACAAATGGTCCAATAGGTCAGAACCAGCCTCCTATACTGTATAAGGACTAAACAGTGTGATTTCCTGAACCCTTTTCTGCAACAGACTCAGGTTGGTGTGGAGGTTGGAGTTGTTGGAGTTGGGGGTTGCGATCCAAAGAGCCCAACAAGAGATGGTGGGGGGGGGGGAGTGTGGAATGATTTAATGACAGAGAAGGTGATGAAACTGGTGGAATGTGGGGTGAACCAGCAACGGCTCCAGTGCTGAGCGTGTTGAAAAGCAGCTTCGTTTATTTAAAAGCTTCAATTTCCAAGCAGCAGTTAGTTGCAAGTTCATGGAAAATATCATTAAAACTATAGCGAGCTTCTTTGTTTGGGATGATTAGCGTCACTGAGGGGTCCAAAAGTTCTGCTTTCTTCTGGGGAGCAAAGTGAAATGAATGACAGATTCAAATGGTTTTGTTTTACTGTTTCAGTGACTCCAACAGTTTTAATGTCCTCTGCTACTAAAAAGAAAACATAATGTGAGTTTCACAAAAGAGAAGAGTAGCTTAATTTAGGTTCAAGGTTCTTCATTGTCATTCGTATATCCCATGTGGTGAATGAGGTGGAACGAAACTGTGTACACAGGGTCCCAGTTACATCCAACAATAGCAAAAATATAAATTGTAAAATAAAACGGTAATCATTATCTAAGATGTGAACTAAGAAATTTGCTAAATGCTAAACACATGATAGTGCAATAACAATACGCCAAACAACAGCAGCACAAACATGAGTTTGTGTGAGGAAACGAGTATGAATGAATACAGCAGGATGAAATAAATCAGCATCATGAGATCAGCAGCATGAATAATCAGCAGCACATATCAACAATCAAGTGGCAATTACAGTGATTTTTTTTTAATCAGTGGTAATCCTGATTAGGGATGTATGAGTCTCACAGCTTCTAACTTGTGTAGGTCCCAGCTACACCCGAAATAGCGAAAAACAAAAACAGTACTGATCTAATACAGTATACAGTATATGCTAAACACTAAATAACATGGTGCATTATATACAAGCTTATGAGTTAAGTACTTCAATTCAGGAAATGTCTTTTAAGTCAAGTCAACTTTATTTCTAGAGCACAGTTTTAAAAGGTATCTTTAAATTATATTGCTTTTTTTTTTTTTTTTCACTTTTAAATATCCCTCTGCAGCAAAGGATCCAACGCCTTCAATCAAAAAGCTTCAAGGTACTAAAGTTTTGTTTCAAGGGGACATTTTGGAGATTATTGCACAATTGATGACATTATTAACTCATTACAGCACTTGGAGAGTTCACCTTTTTAAAGGATGTAAATCAAATTCATACTAATATTAATAGAAACGTGATATTTCTGGGATATGGGCACCAGCGACCCCTGTGAACCAAAAAAGAAAACGTGGGTAAAGATGATGGATGGATGGATGGATGGATGGATACTTCTGTCTCTGCTGAATTTCATTAAATCTGGTGATGTAGTTTTTGATAAAAGATGAGGCACAACCAGGAATAAGGTTTGGGATGTTTTCTCTCTCGTACCATCTTTCATTTCATAAGCTGTAAAACAACCATTGTAATCTGCAGAATGGAATGGCCAAAGTGCAAAGTTTTTCTGCAGGTAGAGCACAATAACTGTGATCCAGCTGCATCAGCAGCCACTGAGATGGATCTGATTCCTCTTTTCCATTAAACTTGAAGTTGGTTTAAATCAGTATGGCTTCCTTAAGACGGCTGATGTGTGGGAACATGTTAGTAGTTTGTGTTAATGGTGGTAAGGGGAGGGCACAAATTGACCTGATGCCCTTAAAAGATTTGCTAAAATTGAATAATTTCCATTTGATACTATTTCTATTTCTTAACATGTGATTCTTGACCTGCCATTGTGTATCTGTTCCTACCCAACTCAACCGGTCGAAGCAGACGGACGCTTGTCCTGAGCCTGGTTCTGCTAAAGGTTTATTCCTCATGAAGGAGTTTTTCCTTTCCACTGTCGCCTTCATGCTCGCTCAAGATGAGAGCTCTGCGATGGAGTTAAACTCAAAGCAGTCTGCTCCTCAGATAAATAATGTTAAATTAATATATTTATATATGAATGTTTCTGTTCAGTGCCCTGAGATGATTTCTGTTAGGACTTTGCTCTATATAAATAAACTCAACTGAATTGAATTTAAATCACACATTTTTTATAAGGGATATTTATGATTTCTGCATCTTAAATGTTTTATTGCACCGAACACTGAAACATGCAGAAAGCAGAACGTTACATTTGCGTTATTTAGTTCATTTACCATAAGAACAATATGGGGACTGCCAGATTCTACAGTACTGTAGATTGGCAGACACCTATTATTATTCACCTGACAAGGGTTTCTTGACTTTATACCTTACTTTTCCATCAGCATTAATGCGGCCTGAGCTGTAATGTGTACCCCTACAAATGTTATATCAAAACGAACCGGCTGGATGTATCAGACAATTCTCAACATATTAAACAACAATGGGAAATGGAACTAAATGTCATTTTGGATGATGACTCTTGGGAGAATACTTGTTTTTGGATGCCACAGGGAAATCGGGAGCCAACTCTGGAAAGAGTTTGATTGGAAATGCAAAATTAGTTTTTTTGTCGAACTCCATTCAAGACTTTTCTTTCTGGGTATGACAATGACGGTGACTGTTGGAGAAAATGTGGTCTTGTGGGTGATCGCACCCACATATTTTGGGACTGCCCTCAGGTACGGGACTTCTGGAAAGGTGTCAGGGATGTGTTGGAAAGGTTATTAAAGATACAAATCCCTTTTGACCCTGTCATCTTTTTACTTGATGAGTTCCCTGATCATCTCACTCATGACCAAAGATCTCTGATACATATTCTCCTCATGACGGCAAGAAAAATGATCACGGTCAATTGGATGACACCCGACCCACCAACTATTGATCAGTGGATTCCAAAAATAAGACAAGTGTACATAATGGACCAATTAACAGTTCAACTTCAATTTAAAACTCAGAGCTTTGGAAGGCTGTGGGGACCTATTGTGGATTTTCTTAAATAAGTCTCTCTTGTTGTTGTTTTTATTTTTGTTTTAATTTTACCCTGCACAGTGTGTATTGTTTTTTTATTTTTCCTATTGAAAAGGAGGCCCAGTCTCAAGACTAAACAGTTTGTATGTGATTTGCCTTGTTCTTGTTTGGCAATAGAAGTTAAATAAATACAAAGTAAATAGAGCACAAGAAGGCATCATAGGACTGCTCAGACATCTGCCCAGATATCAAGCAACCTGCAGGGCAGTCATTTGCATGAAGAAGCTGATTTTTTTTTTTAAATATATTTCAGATTCAATAGGCTTGTGGAGGGAAAAGAGGCTGAAGCTGTTTTACATGATGTGCCTTTGTTCTGAGCATCCACGCATACAGAAGAAAAATCCTCGTGACAAGTGGAAAGAGATGTATTCTTATAAGCATAATAGCATTTCTGAACACCAAACACTTAACGGCACAGCTGGCGCAGGGATAGCTGCTCATAATTCATGTGAAATATCCCAAAAATGTAGCACCCCAACATCCCTGTTGATTAACTGTGCTCCCAAAAAAAAAAAAACAGTAATCTACATTTCACTCTGTTTCAGGAGGGTCTGTGGGAGTGAAAGTGTGGGAATTCAGAGAGACTCTGGAGATGTGGAGGAAAGTCTTTTACCTGGCAACAGGCGCAGAGAGGAATTTGTTGTGCAGTGTTACTGCAGTAAAACGTTAACTAATACCTACAACAATAAGGGGATGCTGTGTTTTACATCTTGTCTCCCATTCCTCTCCGCCCCTCTGTGAATGCAACACTTCAACCAAAAGGATGGACCCCAACAGTTTTTTCCCCAGTTGTGTTTACCTTTGAGCTCCAGTCTGGTCCTCACAATGGGTCATTACAATATAGTGTGTAACTGATTGGACACGGGTTCCCCACTCTTAAACACACACATGCATTGTTGTTCAAACACCTGATGCTGATTCTGCAAGAAAAGAGGTGGGCTTCTGCTGGTCAGGGCGGTCTCAGGCCCCCTCCATGCTCCCTTGTGCCCTCTGGGGGCTCCAGTTTCACAAAGGGGGGTTTCCCAGCAAAGCGGCTCCAGTTATAGTTTGCTGCCAGTGCATACCCAGCGCTGCTTCTGTCTGCTCCAGTAATTCCTCTGTCAAATCACCAACTTCAGCCCTGGAAAAAAGAAATGTTCCGAACATCACGTTTTTGGCTGGACCAGAACTGTTTTCCTTGGGGATGGGGGGTAAACAAGCAAATCAACTAAAAAGTTGTGACTTCCAAAGCAATGCAGCGGTGAGTGTGTTTCATTAGAGACAGAGCAATAAGAAAACTGAGCTCAACATAAATGTAAAAAGAACAGAAGCTCATTATTCTCCAGTGGAATGTTGATTGGAAAGCCACATTCACAATGAAAGTTTTGAACCTAATTTGTTCATTTACACAATATTCAAACCATAAAACCCCCATTAAAAAACTAAATTTGAATTATAATTGAGCAGCATAATGACTTGGCTCCACAGTGGATTACTGGCTGTGGAAAAACATGTTCTTAGCTCTTTTATTTAATATTTACAATGTTTATTTGTAGAGCCTGCAGCACGGTGGTTCAGTTGGTAGAGCTGCCGGCTCTTGGAGAGAATGTTGTCAGATTGAATCCCGACTTGGGATCTTTCTGGGTGGAGTTTGCATGTTCTCTCCATGCATGTGTGTGTTTCCAGTGGATACTCCAGCTTCCTTCCACATACACGAATGCAGGTTAGGCTAAAGGCTCCCACAGACTCGGTCGTAGCGTGAGCGGCACGTACACTGGTCGCACTGTCCGCATGCAGTCGAGACTTCATACTTGAGCGTACACCTGATGGGCTGCAGCCCAGCTCCGCAGGCAAGGGGCGTTTACCTTCGGGACAAATTGAGGTCATCGACTGGTCATTTGCTGACACACCTACTGGATGATTGACAGGTCGCCAAAAAAAAAAAAAAAAAATCACACACACAGACAAAAAAAAAAAAACCCACAACCCCCACCCCCACCCCCACCCCACCACCACAATAAATAAATAAATAAATAAAAAACCGAGAGCTGGCAGTCCAGGAGCAGCGGTGTTCTGTGTTTATATGTTGTTCATAAAAAAATTCAATTTTTTTTTTTAAAACAGGGAGTGCTGGCCCTGCAGCCCACACATCAGACCGACCCACCACCCTCCCACAGCCACGCTGGACCTGATTTTAATTAGCGCATGACAAATTCCTTAATTTCTCACAATTTCAGTCATGGCGTCAACAAACGAGGAGGAAGAGATCGCTTGCCTCTTGGAAAAATAACACAAAAGAAAATGCCATTAAACCAATTAAACCAGACCAGGGATGAAGAAGGAATTCAATGTATCGGTGTCACATACAAAACAGTCCGTCGCCGGGCCGTTTATTGTACAACACCGAGTGCGAGTACGCATTTGTAAAAATCGACCTTTGCCTGGATATGCCTTGCGGGCGTCCGCTTCAAGTCTAATCCGGTATGCGCGGACATGCGCGGACTGAAATACGCCCAAGTCTGTGGGAGCCTTAACTGGTAACTCTAACCTGTTCCCAGGTGTGAATGCTTCTCCTGTTTGTCCCTGTGTCCCTGTTATGGACTGGAAACCTGTCCGGGGTGTCCCCCCTCGCACAGTGACAGCTGGATATGGGCACCAGTGACCTCTGCAACCTGGAAAGGAAGAAGTGGGTAAAGCTAATGGATGGATTTGTAGAACCAGTTGAAAAACTAATTTCAACAACAGCCTTGATCTATCTGGAACCGCTTTAGTGGAAAACCCCTGAAAGCCCACTTAAAACCGAAGAATGCCATGAATCTCTCTGAGCTTTGAACCCCTAAAATCCAACGGCTCCCCACCTGCCTTTGAGTCTCACACCTCATGGGACAGAAATCGGACGTCTCCACGACTCTACCTTCAGGTTTTATTTTAGGATGAAGGAAATTAGATGCTGCTTAGAAAGGAAAAGAAGAAGACATTGCCTCATTTCCATACTTATACGACTGATAATATGAGCGCCCGAGGGGCCACATGTGCATCATTCCAAGCTGATACCACTGTTGGAAACGTATCGTTCTTTGTAGTGCAGAAACTAAAGGCTAATGCAGGATGTAAACTGAGAACTGAAAGGAAATGGAATGAAATGGGTAAAGAGGGGGCTGATTGAGGTAATGTGTTTCTTGTTGGGGGCTGGGGGGTACCGGGGAGAGTTGCATGCACAGGTGTAAAGCAGCTACTGCGGCTGCTGTGGACGGGCAAACAGGGGGGCCATTGTTCCCTCAGACACACACACATAGCGGGCAACAAGTGTGGCCCTGACCAGCGCATGTGGGACTACAACATCGTCTCATCTGTTAGTCTGATTAGCTACATAGTCCGGCTCCTCCATCTCCCCACCACCATTACCTGATCCTTTTCATCCCTCGGTTCAGGACCCGGCATGAGAAAGTATCCTTGTCAGAGATTTACTGGCTCCTGATAAGGGCGATGCTGTGGGTGGAATTAAGAAGCGGGGTCAAAGTGCACCGGGCTGTTTGAACAGATGAATTGCAAATGACCAACCGGCGAGCCGTGTTCGGCGTGGACTGTTCACAGTTTAACAAAAGATAATGATCACTTTGACGTTTCGCTTGAGAAACTCTCCCTCTTGTGCGAACTGAAACCACGCAGCACTAATCGCTCTGGTTGCTGTAGATGCTAAGCCGGGTTTTCTCAAATCAACATACAAGGCAAACATCTGTAAATTGTATAAATGTGCGTGCTGCTTTCATGTGTGCGGTAATGAGCAAGCGTTGGGGTTAACGTGGTCCTGCGTGTGTTTTGAGGTGAGGGGCTCCGGGGCATGCATGGAGCTATGTGTTGACTTGTAATGTAAACCGCCCGTGTGCAGTTGGCTTCAGTGTGGTCATTTGTATTTCAGTCGTCTGAAGGGGCCAGCGCTGAGGGGAAACACTCAGAGGCGGCTGATGGTGACTAATCTCCTGCTTTATTATTCTCTTCAGAGTTGTATATGGGTTGTCAGTAACTTTTAATACGAAACACATTGAATGTCGTCTGCGCTACAACAAACTCAGTTACTTCCGTTTGTAGATTACCAAATTTTTTGAAATGGGCTTTTCAGTGGCAGTTACATTTACATAAAGTAGGTGGTCTAATACGAGCCTCCGTTGAAAAACGAGTTAAAATTAAAACGGCAGAGACTGAAGTACACCGACGCTTCTTCCAATTGTGAATTTAGGTTAAAAGACAAAAAAAAAAGAAAAAACTTTCAGAAACAGCTACTACACTGATCAAACACATTTTAACCACTGACGAGAGGTGAGAAATTGCTTAAAGTAAAAAATGTTCAGAAGATACTGAGTATTACAGTTTGCATTGTATTTGCTGGTGTAGGTACAGACTGGTCAGGGTACCCATGCTGACCTGTAGTCCCCATATAAGAGCTTGCATTAGGCCCATCAGAACTGGACCAAGAAGCAATGGAAGAAGGTGGTCCAGGCTGTTCTATTTTTTAGGCCCAGGTGCATCTGTTAACTGGAACCTATTATCATGATTATTATGTATTGGAAAGTATTCTTCTGAGAAGCCTTTGGTCCTGTTATTCATCTGGATGGTTTGTTAGATTACTCCCCCCACCAACCTAAACTCCATTACAGCCCTTCATGAAATCATTCAACTAGGCGGTGAGTTTGAGACATTGACTGAGCCTTATGGTTCTAGAAATCTCAGTAGATTCAAACTTTATTGGGATCTTCCGAACCACAAAAGTAAAATAGATGGACGACTTACAACTTAGTCTATACAGTAGGACGTTTAAAAATGTGCTGATGGGCTCATGACGTATGCCCAAAAAGTGTCTTGGCCTTCTTGGCAGATCTGATTATTTACTATTAAAGAGGAAATATCCATAGAACTGTGAATGAACTATGAATTGTAGCAACAGAATATTCATAGTCGTATGTTTTTGTAGCAGCATAAGAGCAAATAGATGTCCAGTTTGCCTGATAAAACAGGACATTTAACACAACTCAATTCAATTCAGTTTATTTTTATAGCGCCAAGTCACAACACAATGTAAAGACCAATGTATTGTGGGTAACGCTGCTCCTCTTTATTCAGGATTGTGATGGTAAAAGGTGCACTGTGGTATTCAAATGCGTTTCTTTAAAAGTTTTTGCAGACCAAGTAACATCAACCCTTTGGTCAAATGGGGAAAAAGTTTGCATGACAAATAAAGTTAAATAGGTTTCATATAAAATCAATCATACTGTATACCCTGTTAAAATAAACTGGAAAGATTGAAACTTGATATTGACTAGTGTAAATTTTGTGAACTACACATGGAAACAATCGCTCATTTATTCTATCAATGGAATCAAGGCATTCTGGACAGATAACAACTCATACGACAGAAAACTGGACAAATAATTCAACTTACAGAGAAAGACATTAAATTATGCTTCAACGATAAGGATATGGATAAAGGCTTAATTTACGTCACTCAACTTCTACTTCTCTTGGGAAAATTTCTCATTCACAAGAAAAAATGGTCAAACTCCAACCACTTCAGCAAGGAACTTCACATATACACCACCACTATTAAAGGACTTGAAGAAAACCAAACTTAATGCAAATTTATCTATATAACCTGTAAATAGATTGTTTTTTTTAAACCTTTTGTACCTTTTTATAATTATCCTTTTTTTTTTTTTTGTACTTGAATACTATAACCTTTGTATCTGTTAATACACCTCTGGCAGACACATGTTTGTAATGTTGATAAAAAACTTAATAATAATTAAAAAAGCAACACCAACTTAAAAAGCTTCTCTCTTCCCGAGGATAAAATTCCTTCAGTGTAATGTTAATGTTATTAAGTGGCATAGATACTGTAAAACTCTATTTTATATCCACTCATGGTGGTTATAAAGTTAGAAGTAATTTTCCCATGTCCTCGTCTGCCCTTTTTTTTAAATAAAAGTTATAAAAAGTTCCTAGTAAAGGCAAAAGCTCCCCGTTTTAGAAGCTTACCAAATTATTAAAGCATCTAAGTCCAACAAATGTTCTGCAAAACCTTCTCTACCCCCCACCCACACACTCCTCCCCATTAAAGATGACTGTCCTTGAAAAGTACTGATGTAGCCTGCGGGGGTCAAGCAGAATAGTTACAAGGTACCATTCATTCAAGTCCTTATCACAACATTATCTCAGCATTCCAATACACTGAGCTGGAACGTGCTCATATTCTGAGACAACGCCTCCCGTTTTGTTTTCTCGATGGAGACTAGAGTCAGACTGGAGTGGCAGATGTTCCCGCTTGCTCACCGAAGTAGAATGACCTGCTTCTTAAGGCACCTCCTTCCTCTCCTCCTATCAAGTGACTTCAAACCTAAAAGCCACTCTGGACGTTTGGGGAAGCTCATGTAGAGCAAAAGGAGACAGTGCTCAGATCATGGATTCCTGAGGGGTGAGATGGGAAAAAAAGACTTGCTTTAACTTTGAGAAAAGAGGCCTCGAGGCGTCTGAGAGCCTCCATTGAAAACCACCTGTTGACTCAGTTCCAGATGACCTGCTGGGATCACCGATATCAGATGAGATGGATGGTGGGAGGCAACAGGGAGGTACATTACACAGTGTGAGGATAAACTGGTATCAGTCTTAATAGCTAACCAATCATAGAGTAAAGTTCAGGTCAAAATTTAAAATTATATAAAACTGCATCAAACTGTCAATTGATTTTACAATTTGGCGAACCACTTAAACATTTTCCCTTTTTGTGCACAAGTTTGACATATTTTTGTCCCATTCAAAGCACAACTGTGACTCCACAGTTATTGGCGCTCAGATCTTTTGTGGAAGTCTGAACAGAACGAGGAAAACTCTAAATGTCTTCAATATATGGGGTGTTTAAAAGAAACCAGAGGAGGCAGAAGTGCCAGAACGTCCACAGCAACTTTTTCTAACACAGAGGCTGATGACGTTTCTTCTTTATCACCAATTAAACAGGTGACATCTTTGACTCAAGCTTATTTTATGTAACCTGTTTGAAAAAAAAAAGTAAATGATGTAATGGTTATGTCATCATTGTTTAATTATACTTCACCATTTTAGCACATTTAACAATAAATACAGGCAGTCCTCGACTTACAAACGGGTTCCGTTCCTACGGACCGTTCGTAACCCGATTTTGACGTAAGTCGGGACCCGTAGCACGTGGCGTCGTAAATCCGGATTTTTTGCTGTAAGTCGGACCGCGCACGTAAACGGCGTTTTGAACACGTTTTTTTTCAACGTTGCACTACACCAGCGTACATTCTGTACCTTAAAAATGTATTTTCAAGCAGTTAGCTAACACAGTACCCTCAAAAAACACAGAAAATACTGAAAAATACTGCTCAGTGGAGGCGTGATGACGTCACCGGGTGCCGTTTGTAAGTTCGAAATGCTGTAAGTCGGGGGCGTCGTAACTCGAGGACTGCCTGTAATTATAAATAAAGATTATATTGGCGAGAATGATTGGGAGAGGGGGCATGTGAACGTACACCTTCACCAATTAACTCAAGGTCAGAGCTAATAAACCCAGTTCAGCCGAAGTGTATGATGCCACTGAGAATGACTAAAAGAGGGGAGGGTATGAACACATGCCTTCACCAATCAAAACAAGGTCAGAACTAGTAAGCCTAGTTCAGCCTAAGCAGTATGATGCCGGCAAGAATGATTGGGAGAGGAAGGGCGCAAATGCACGCCTTCACCAATCAAAAGCAAGGTCTGAACTAGAAAGCCTAGTTCACCTTGACCATCATGATATTGGTAAAAAATGATATGGGAGGCACAACGCCAGCCTCACCAATAGAAAACAAGGCCAAACTGAGAAAAAACAAGACCAAACTGAGAGAGGCTAGCACCGCTAGCTCTATCCAATTGTTTATAAGGTTGGCGAAAAAAATGCTGTGGGAAAGGATGCACAACGCCACCCTTAGAAAACCAAGGCCAAAGAGAGAGGCTAGCACAGCTAGCTCAGTCCAACTGTTTATGGTCGGCAAAAAAAAAAAAAAAAAAAAATGCTTGGGAGAGGGTGCACAATGCTAACCTTCACCAAGAAAAACAAGGCCAAACTGAGAGGCTTGCACCGCTAGCTCAAACCAGCCATTTATAAGGCTGGCCAACAGAACACAGGACCAAAATAACTCAGCGAGGCTAGTACCATTAACCAAGGCTGGTGAAAACTAATTAATAAGATGGTGCGCGAACGCTCGCCCTCCAACTTAGAGAACAAGGCCAGAACACAGCTGGATACGTAAACCAAGGTAACAAGTAAGATAACTTACGGTAGAAGTACTCACTTGTTGAATCTTACCTGAAATCGCCTCATGAAACAGACGGAGCTGCAATCAATGGCAACAGAAAAGTTACCACGTTGAAACTCACACACTTGGTAGTCTCAAGGTAAAAGTAAAGACTACTTACGTGTTTGAATCCACAAAGTAATCTCCTCACAAGGCGGACAAAGCCACTACAAGCGGACGCACCGCAAAATAAGCAAAGACTACTTACCAGTGTTGAATCACATAGTAGTCAAGCTGTGTTGGGGAGAGGGGCAAAGCCACTGCAGCCCCAATGAAATACCTTGACGAAGGTTAAACCGTTGCGGCCCTCGGAGGGCGAGCACGCTGCTCCGGCCACAAGCTGTTGGGCCTCCGACGACAATGGAGAAAAGATCCTTGGATTGAACCATGTGCGAGAAGAAAACGGAGCAGAGTCGCGGATGACGCTAGGCTATATAGCCTCTGATTGCTCATCTGGTCACATGCATGCATGTGATATCATTATTATTACTCGGAAAAGTGCTTTCAGCACCGCCCTCTGGCGGTCAGGAGGGATGACATAGAACTGATGGCACTCAGGTTTTGAGCTCAGCTCCTGTTTTGGTTGACAAGTATGCCTGTTTCAGCTTGCAGCTTTCATTAGTGGAGCTGAATAAAAAAATGCTCAGAAACACAGGTATGATTAAAGTCCAACTGATGGAAACGATAAAAGAAAGAAAACAAGTTGGATGTCCATCGACAGAAATAGGTTGTCACGATATAAAATGCTGAAAAACACAAAAATCTTAAACTATGCGTGTGCTAAAACTTGCTAGCAGCTAACAGATGAGAAAACAGATTTTCTGTGTTAAATTAAAAACAAAATGGTAACATCAATGGAAAAAAAAAGTTTCATGCATAGTCAGAAATTTCCACAAAGATACATTTGCTACACACATCTTAAAACATGTATAAATGATTGGAATGGGAAAAGAGAGAAGATAACAATAAATAAATAAATAAATAAATAAATAAATAAATAAATAAATAAATAAACTCCTGTAAAGACGATGGCAACAGAAAACAGTTCAAAATGTTCATGTTTTAAGTGGATTTCTCCAAGTTTGATTTTTTTTTTGCTATGATGCAAAACACCTACATTTTGTCCTCTAGCAGAGTTAAGAGGGGAATTGGAAATACAGTCTTCCCTTGCTACTTTGCTGTTCGTTTTTCGCGGACTCTCTCTATCACGGTTTTTCGAAATAAGATTGGATATGACACCCAAATGGCTGATTACCCTGATGCATGCTCAATAATCCAGGTAGAAAAATCTAAAAAAGCTAAGTCTGGTTAGTTTTACTTTTTTTGCTTTGTTTTGTTTTGTTTTTTGAATGTCCAGAGGACCAGACTTAGCTTTTTTAGACAAATGGCTGATTGCTCAATGAGCCACACAATTGGCATGGAATTTTTTTTTAAATAAATTATTTTATTTAGTACTTGCTGCACCTCTATGCAGCTCAGAGCATCAGAATTAATTCATTCATCCAATCTTTATTTATACAGGTTAATCCCATTGAGTCTTGGGGACTCATTTACAAGAGAGACCTGATTTTATCAAAGAGTGATGACAACAGTGGACAACAACTACAATGGACAATCATAAAGGATGCATACAAATTAGGGATGCACCGATCCACATCCACTTACCTAAATATGGATATCTGAAGATACTGATCCTATTCCGATATCATCATCCATATTGATTTTATATGAGGCTGTAATAATCTCCTACAGGCAAGTACAAGTTGTACAAATATATGCGTGCATGTCCAAAAAGTCTGCTTGAGGTAAGTTTTAGCAATGTTGGCTAAATTTCAACGTTAAAATCAAATCCTGCTAACACAAAACATTTTTTACTCCTAGCTTTAAAGTCTGTCAGAAAATTTTGAATAAAGTACATGTATATATCATTTCCTGCATTCTAGTGCATTTTAACAGGCTGTTAAACATCTATGTTTACCAACATAAGTAAACACTTGATTCAATAACTATTTTAAAGAGCATGGCACAACAAGCAGTAGCCTGACCGATGTTCTCCTTATGTGAATAGAGCAAGCTCTGCTTCTCTCATGCATATTATCAACCCCCCACCCACACACACACCACCTCAGTCCATAACTGCCAGCACTAACATAGCGCTAAGCCGGTGGCCAACGTGGACTGGACTGACCTTAAAATAAACTAGCTTTAGATGTACATGTTGTGTTTACTTTTTTTTTGAAAGTTTCTATAAAATATACCAAATGGTTCATGAGATATTTTGCTAACAGACAAACAGAGTTGACTATAAGTTAATGATTAAGTTTTTAAGCAACAATCTGTGCACATCAAGTATCAATTGGAGCATTCATATCTACAAACACACCAGTTTTAGTGCACTATCTGTAAAACTGTCCAAGTTGTAGCCATTTTTGTGCTTTCCAACGCCAGTTGTCTCTAGCGGTCATCTTAATTCTTTTTTTAAATTAATTTCTGGAAGTTTAATTAAAATTTGCCCAGTGGTTTATGAATTATATTGGTAATAGACAAACACAGAGAGAGATGTGCTGCCACTCTGCCTTTGCCTTTCAGCAGCTGGCAAGAATAATTCTCTTGTAGATGAAATATTTGGAATATTGGGATATTATTATTTTTGTATTGAACTTTTTTTAATTATTTGGGTTATTTTCTGTCATCCAGGCTCATCCCCATGAAATTTGAGGAGCTGAATTTGAGGATGTTCGGGATTTGTTTTCATGTTGGAGTTTTTGTTCTGTACTGTATAGGTTTGGGCTCAAAGTAAAAGCTTTAGAGCGTTGCTAGGCAACACCAACAAGCTTTACAAGGACCAATCAGATGTTTGCTTTACATTCTAAACTTTGTGATGCATCATAGGACAAAACAGAAGCTTAGCATTCAGAGTTTGGCTGATCAAACTTACGTCTCTGAAAGGTTCACACGAACATTGATCTTTTCAGACTATTGAAAATGAGCATGAAGAACAATTCGACAAGAACTCGCAGAACTCCAGCCGTCAAGAAAGATTCAGGTAAATCAAAAATCTGTGTAAAAATGTTTTGGAGTTTTGTTAATTTTAAATGTCTTTATTATTTACATTGGTAGATACAAAAGCTAATTAATGTATAGGCAAACAATTTATCTCCTTTAAACATTCATTAGTGAAAGATAACACAGCTTGTAGTTTATTTTTCAGTAAAAAGTAGTAAAAATAAAAGTCAGCACCTATGCGTTTTGTTTTTCCCATGTCGGGAATGCTGACTCATGACTCACGTGTCTTGACACACAAGAATCTTTACAAAAAATGTAAAGTATCAGAAGTACAAAACTACTGAGTTATACTGAATTATAACTCAAGGAGTTTGTGTAATAAACTATTTATTTATTTTAAATATATGTCTTGCTCTGAATGAATGTCTGAGTCTGTAAGCTGATACAGCCTAAATATTACAAAAGATTTATATGTGGAAAACACACATGTTCACATTTAAAAAACGATGTGTCACACATAAAAAAAAATTCTGTACATGAGTTCTCATGTGTAAACCCACATTTTTACATGAAATATGTGTTGAAAATATTAAGAGCAAGTTAAATGTGTTTTTGTGTGACAACAACCACTTCACAAATGTGGAAATGTTAAAGTTGCACATGTGAATCGTGGTTTAGGCCCATTTCAACATGTTCTTGTCACAAAAAGATTATACAAATGTAACCAACTGTCAATAATTCACTACTGAAAATCTTAAACTATGTTTGAATAAAAACAAGCTGGCAGAAAACAGATAAGTAAGAAAACAGAGTTTATGTGATAGAATATTTAAAAAAATTGTAACGTCTAATGTCACAAATAAACCATTCGTATTCAAATATTTCCAAATAAATCTGCCTGTAAAACTGTCCAAGTTGTAGCCATTTTGTGCTTTTCAAGGTCACTTGTCTCTAGCGGCCATTTTGTTTTTGCTTACTTTCTGGACGTTTCATTAAAGTTTGCCCAGTGGTTTATGAAACCTTCTGCTAATAGACAGACACAGAGATACATGAGCTGAAGCAGCTGAGTTTGAGAATGTTCAGAAGTTGTTTTTATATTAGAGAGTTTTTAATCTGTATAGGTTTGGGTTCAAAGTAAAAGCTTTAGAGCGTTGCTAGGCAA
>JARVGQ010000116.1:29532919-29555635 GCA_031762355.1 Hypsolebias martinsi | reverse complement strand
TAGAACCACTAGACTGAGGAACAGCTTCTACCCTGAGGCTGTTAGACTCATGAATATCTAACCTGAATAATCACTGTGAAAAATCACATCATGTTGCTGCTGCTCTGTTTCATGTTGCTGCTGATCTGTTTCATGCTGCTCATCTGCTCACACAGACTCAAATCAACTGGTTCAGATTTTTGATGCTTTTTAAGTAGAAAGTGAAAACCTGCAGTTTAGTCTCATACTGGCCTCTTCTGACTGCTGAGAAACGTGCATGACGGATTGAGATGAACAGTGCCTGATGATTATTTGAAACTGTTGACACTTATGGTAAATGTTGCATTTTAATGCAAAGGCGTAAACATGTTTGTTTGCAAGGCAAGTGCATTTTAGACTGCAATATAGAAACCTGTTCATATGTAAAGAATCTGAATCAAACACAAAAAGACAGAGTTATGGACCATTTCATGATCTTCAGAAGTTAAACAACCGTTTATGTTACAGTTTAAAATGTTCTCATGGAGGAACAGCAAATTACACTCAAAATGAAGATCGATCAAAAGACGTTTTTCTTTTTAATCATTGTTTTAAGTTTGTTTTTTATCCCCTCATTTGTATATCAAAAATTATAAGTGCCTTCAACATCACCATGCCTTCAGAAAAATATTTACACCACAAGACTGAGAAGCTTTTTTTTTTTTTTACTTTCAGCATCGGTTTCACACACCTCATCTTCCAACTTTGACAGACGTCTTTGTTTTGTTGCACAAAACAAAAATAAAGACCCTGAAGACATAAAGGGGAGAAGAACACACCACAGAACACAGGTGAAGAACACATTTACAGCTTGGCTCAAGGAGATGATTAAAGGAAGAGATGGAGACAGATGAAGAACATCCATTAGCGGCATGGAGTCAAGTTTAAGTCACATTCTTTGCCTTTATGATCCTATTTACCCTTTGGGGTTTGAAAATAAAACGTGCTGTTAAACATCTGGGACTGAAATGTGCATCTTCAATTAAAAAAAATTAAAAAAAAAAAAAGGTCCAACAGGGGGCAGTACAGGATCACATAGGGGAGTGACAAGAGACAAAAGATCCTTAAAACAAAATGCACAACAGAATATCGAGTACACTGTCTGAATGGCAAAATACAAAATCAAATATCAAAATAGGTTCTGATCACATAACATTTGGCAAAAAAAAAAAAAAAAAAAACCCTGCATATTTTGGCAGTTTGTCGTTGCTTTGCAAAATTTCGTTCCATTATTAAACATTCATTCCCTGTCAAAGGAAAAAAAAAAAAAAAAAACAATGAGTAAAATAAATAAAAAAGCAAGTAAATACAACATAAAAAACAATATCTTGTAAAATAATTTGCTTGGTCTTTCCGTTTTGATTCAGTCTTCTTAAATATTTATAGTACAGTATTTACAATTCCACAAATGTCCACAATACCTTTAGGCTTAAAGAAGATGCAAACAAAATTAAAATTAAAAAAATGTAAATTGTCTTTTTTTTGTTTCTCGGTCTCCTATCGAGGCATTGGGCGACCCCATCACGAGATCCTGGGGCAGCAAATTGTTTGCGTTGGAGCCTGCGATGACGTGGAAACTCGTGGATGGTGAAGCAGGAAAAGCATTTATGATTGCTCAAGCTGATTCTTCATCATTTTATAGGCAATAACTTTTTTAACACAAGCATGACTGATCACCAGGATAAATCCATGACATGTTTCAGTGTATGTTCAAATCTGTACAGAGTTCACAATTTTTTTTTGACATAGTGCAATGACTTTTCACATCGTCTCAATAAAAGGAAGAGAATCACAATCACTTTTATGAAGGTAAAAAAATGTCCTATTAAGAAAGTCTCCGTCCACAGCTTTATGAATGTTATGAGTTATAAAAAGCTATGCACATCTTCAAAAATGGCAAAAAATAAATAACTAAATCCAGCAATCTGCAATGATCATCTAAAACCCCCCATCCAAGCCTTTACATCTTGTTTAAAAAGGTACAGTTTCTTTATTTATTTTTTTTATTATTCATCATCAGTGGATAATTTAAGGACTTGGTGAAGTGAAAGAGAAAAGGTGAGTCCAACATAAATGAGAAGTTTAAAAAAAAAATCAAACTCTTGAACATGAGGCAATTCTCCCAGTTTCCAAACTGGTAAGAGTCCAAAAAGGGCTGGTGCTGGCTTTGTTTAGGACAAAAATAGAGGTAATCAAACAGGGCTAATAACAATCATGAGGTGAGGGGAAATGCTGGAAATGCTGTTGAGAAGATCCGGGGCCAGGCGAGAAAGATGGCTCTCCGAGAATTCACACGGTGGGAATATTTGCACCACGTAAGCTGGCTATATATAAAAGTTTTAAAAAGAAAAGAAAAACATTTTAATGAAACAGCATTTGAGGTTAATAGAATTTTAACTTAACTGCTCAAAAGACCATAAACCTGATTAGAGCCAGGGTTGGGCACGTTGATGATGCCAGCTGCCTGTTTGGCTTGCAGGTACGTGATGAAGCCACTTTTCAAGGCTTGGGTTTGACCAAGGACATCTTCTTGGTCTCGACCACAGGGTAGGGCCAGTAGCAAACAGTACTCATTCTCCATCTGCAATAAATAAGTTATTTTATTTTAGTATATGTAAAAACAAAACCCTAAAGCAAAACAAATGCATTGTATTTTAAAGCTTAGCGCTAAATTAGGCATGTTTAATTAAAAAATATATATATTTTTAATGGAAATCAGTTCTAATACCCAATTTTCAGAGAAAATAAAAAACAACACTCACAGTCATTCTGCGTGCTACACTGTCCAACTGGGAAGCTTCAAGCCTCATCCTCTGAACAATACGGAGAAGAGAACCTCCCTCTGGGGGCGGCAAGCAGCGCTGGGCAAACAAGGTGTTGCCAGACACAAAGTGCAACTGGACAGCAGCCTGGTCGTTTTTCAGTGCCAGGAGCCCTTGCCACACTATAGGATATTTCTTCCAAAACAAAACAGAAAGCATTTGTTTTTCTAACATGCTAAAATTACTTTCAATATGTGTCAACACTGCTGATGTCAGTTCTCTTACCGTCAATAGCTGCACCATGTCAATAGACCGATGTCCCGAATGGTCCAGCTTTGCATCATGCCGCGGTTGTTGTGAACTCGATGGGGAAGCTGTTGGCGGAGGAGTAAGGTGGAAAGCTGGAGAGGCTTTCTGTAGAGACATTTCTGGCTTGTGCGTGAGACCCATAGGGGACATCAAGGGAGACTGGTATGAAGGTGAAATAGTTTCTCCTGATATTCGGGAAATGTGGGAGGGCTCTGAAGAGGTAGCAAGACGAAGGTGAGAGCTCTCTGGTGTGGCGTCACTTCCTGCACCATGTGATTGAGATATTTTACCTCTGTTACCCACTTCCTGCTCCGATTGAACCTGATAAAAATAAAAACATACCACAATTGAAATGTCAAAGTTGCATTTGCATTTCATGTTAACACATTCTCTACTAACCAAATAATAAAGACATGTAGTTACCTGCAGAGAAGCAACGCCTGGATTACCCAAGTTGTGTCCTGGAAACTGTGACGAGAAACCCCTCGTGTCTCGATACACTGGGAAAGAGCCTGCTCCTCCTGGATTCATTAGCTGAACCCCATGAGGGTGAGAAGACCTCATGATGGGACTCGATGCAGAGACTCCTTTGATTCTACTTTCACCTGAGCTTGGATGCATTACCTTTCCCTCAAGTGGTTTTAGAGACTCGTTTGCTGAATGCTCAACATTTTTCCCCAGTAAAGAACTTTTTGCAGGTAAAGAAATGTTGCTTGAAGATGTTGCTTGAGACTCTGAGTTGCGTCTTACTTCCAAAGAGGCCTGCTCCCCTAGTTGCTGGTGCATGAGTATGCGCTGGTGCATGTCTCTGTACTGATCCATACGTATGCTTGGATGAAGCCCTCTAGGATCACTGTGAACCATCCTTGCATCTGACTGGAGATGGGTAACTGAAGGTCTTCCAAGAGAATGATTAAAGTGTTTGGGTTCTTCTTCACTTACACTGTTGCTACTACCACCTGATATTGATGCTTTTGGACTCGAATGAGACTGTAATACAATATCTCGAATGACATTGTGCTGTGGTGTGTTCGAGCACTTTGCAGGCCCTGGATGTGGAGAAGACAAGGAGTCTCCTCTCCTTCCATAATTTAATCCAGTTATAGGTGAGTTATTCATTCTGGCTTCGTGAACCATTGACTGAGTGACACTGTGAGGTTGAATTATGACAGAGGACTGTTCTGAGTGTGGGTGATGCATGCTAGAATGGTATGTAGACATCGGAGGAACACCGTGACTAAGAACAACAGAAGTTCCAATGGGAGAGCTGCTTTGTGGACAGGCTTTGACAAAAGGTAAGGAAGAATGGCCAGCTATTCGTGAGGACTGGGGTTCCTGCTTGAGGTGTAGAGTTGACCGATCATTGGTGATGCCAGGGCTAGGACTCATGCGGGTTCCCGAAATCGATGGGTGGTGTGGACTCATAACTGGACTTAGGTTAGACTGCTGAACAGGTTTGCTAATGTCCATCTTTTTTGGCAACAGGTCTGTCACTAGTCCTCTCCTGCTGTGTTGTTGAATCACAGCCTGATTATACATCAAAACTTGAGGGGAACTAACAGGTGGCTGGAACATCTTTACCACACTCTGAGAAGATGTATGATAGGGAGCTTCGGACTTATCACATCCAAGACCTTCCTGTGTAAGACTTGAAATTACTGGCTGAGAACTATAGGACTGACTGGTCAAAAGAACGCCTGTGTGCCCATAACCAGCAGGATTTGGAACAACTTTTGGAGTAGGTGACTGGGATGATGAGTAGAGTGGCTCTTGTTTAATCTGAGATTTGGGCGCAGACTGCTGAAACTCTAGATCACCAGCACTTGCTTGAGGAATCTGACTAATTTTGGCTCTCATTCTGTGCGGTCCTTCAGTTTTCTGACCAGAATAACTCAGAACAACAACACCCTCTGATGTATTAACCCTTAGACCAGGACTAGAACCTGAATAGTAAGGAGTGGGTTCAAGAACTGAGCGCCCCCTGGTAACATCTTCTACTAGATCCACGCCATGGCAGCGGCTGTTCTCATTGGAGTTTGATCTAAACTTTTGCTTTGGAACGGGTGGGCCAATGCTTCGGTTGCTTAGGGAAATTCTTGGAGTTTCTTCTGTATCATAAGGCATTGGAATTCTACTTATTACTGAGGTAGTAGGAGAAATAACTGCATGCTGTATTTTATCTCCACAGTTTTGTTGGGATTCTGTTAGTGGAGATGGTTTATGGTGCATGGGTTGGGGTGGTAATGGTGGACGCTGTTCAGGATGCAACCGTCTTGAACCACTAGTATCAGCAGGATTATCATTCTCTGATGTTCGTGAAAGATCGGACAGGGCAGATGTGACTATAGTGCTAGGTATAGAATTGCTGTTTGATGCAGACACATATTTGGGCTCCATTAAAATTTTTCTCAAGGTACTGGAACTGGGGTCAATATCAGAAGCCTTGGTGTCAGGAGGCATTGGGGGATTTGCTGAAGCAGTTCCGAGAGAAGATGATGGAGTTA
Source organism: Hypsolebias martinsi (assembly GCA_031762355.1). Taxonomy (NCBI): domain Eukaryota; kingdom Metazoa; phylum Chordata; class Actinopteri; order Cyprinodontiformes; family Rivulidae; genus Hypsolebias; species Hypsolebias martinsi. The sequence goes on along the minus strand of JARVGQ010000116.1, from coordinate 29,550,042 downwards.
GGGTGGGAGTTACCACTGTGATATGACATGAAGGATTAACAAAGATCCTGCTTTCTTCAGTTCGCTTTGGCCAGTCAGATGACAGTGCCATTTTGGCAGGTCGGAGGAGGGGTACACTGATTTGGGAAACTGGTGATGGGTGAGCAGGGATGATGGTAGGAGTTCTTGGCTCTGCTGCTTGTGGATGCTTTTTAGACACAGAGTTGTCTGAATTAGAATGAAAAGCAGATTCTTTGGGCACAGGCTGTTCAACCTCAGGCTGTTCTGCCTCTTTTGGGTTGTCTACAGTTATAGCACTTGTAACATCGCGTCTACAAGTTGCAACAGCAGTAACAACAGAAGCTGCTGCACTTACTCCAGCTATAACAGTAGCTGCTTTTGAATCTGTGGTTTCCGGATCGTCTGGGATTGACTCTGGAAACTTTACTGGAGCGGGCTCGGATTGAGAGGGCTCCTCGTCTGTATTTGCTTTTTTATTAGTGGCACGTTTACAATTTCTTGACTTCTTTGGGGTTTTGGCTGTAACTTTGATGATTTTCTTGGGTGCAACAAGTGGCATAGCATCATCAGCTGCTTTAGATTCTGTCACTGACCTTTTTGGACTAGGTTGAGAGTCATCATCTAAATTTCCTGCAATAATATTATTGATCACCATGTGTGTTTCAGGTTCCATAATATCATTTGAACAGGAAGAGATAACAGATTCAGGAGTAGGAACAAGGGCAGTGTAAGTAGGAGGAGCTGTGAATCCATCTGCATCCCCACATATTTCTTCAGCTGTAATAGAATCAATAGCAGCTGCAAGTTCAGTTTCACTTGCAGGATTAGCTCGCTTTTCCTCCTCAACTTCACCTTCTGGTTCTACGATGACAGGGGGCAATACAGTAGGTTGACCAGTAGGTGGTTCTTTATAAGGTCGGGGAGGTTGGTCAGCTGTAAGTTTGGCGATATTTTCAACTGCCTGCTCAAGTTCCATCTGTCGTGCTAAAAGAACAGCCGTTGGATCAGCAGGAAGTTCAGATTCTGACAATGAGTCTTCGTTTTCCTTTGAACTAAGCTCTTTATTGTCTTTCTGAAAGTCTGCCATTGATGTTTCCTCATTCTCCTGTAATGCTATCTTGGTTTTGGCAATAGTATTAACTTCAAAACTCTCAGACTCAACATCTTCAGAACACAGTAAAGCCTTCACATCATCAACGCTAACTCGAATTTCTAGATTTTTTAAACTGTGGGGTTTGTCTTCCGTGACTTGCTTAGTATTCCGTTTCAGCCGTGGCGATTTAACTTTAATACTTTTTGCGTTCTGTTGTTGCTTCTCAGAAGAGTTTGCCTTTTTCTTTTCAATATTAGCATCCACAGATATGTTTTCATCTGAATCTTTTTGTTTTCTGGGGACTATTGCACTTGCATTTTCTGCTGTATCTAATAACTTATCAGATGGTTCAGAGCTGGCTTTAGGCTTAAGGTCTGACTCGTCATTATTTGTTAAATCAGATTGATTGGCTAATGCTAATTTGCTTCTAGACAACTTATTCATTCTACTTCCTTTTTTGTTTACTGGAGCAGAGGAAGTTAAAGGTGTTAGCTGGAGTTTTTGTGTACGGGGTGAACGCCATCCCTCAGAGGCTTTCACAACTTCGACAATGCTTGACGATTCTTTCACCTCTGTATCCACTTCAGTTATTTTCTTTTGATCTACATCTTCAACTTGTTTAACCCGTCTTTTAGGGGGGCGCCCTCGCCTGGCGCTAGTAGGAATTTGAACATCTTGATGTATTTGGTCTTTATCCGCACCCCGTTTTCGCGTGCAGCGAGATGACTCTGCTGTTTCTTTTCCAGCTTGTTCATCTTCGTGCAGAGTGGCGTAGACTGACCTCACATTCCTACGACGTGTTCTTCCATGAATTAAACTTGACTCGAGGTTTTGTTCTGAATCTGATGCATGTATTGGAGACTTCGATGTGGTTTTAGACTCAAGCATTAGTTTAGGCGCCTCTTCCTGAAGAGACGATGTCTTTTTGAGTTTTTCCTTGTCAATTCGTTCACTCTTTCGTGTTGCAGGTTTTTTGGTACTGACACTGCGAGTTGGTTGTGCAGTATGCAGTACAGACAGGGGTTTTGCCCTCCTGCCCTTTGGTTGCCTGCGGGTGGGCAGTGGTTTTACTTCAGCCTCTAGTTCTGGCATACATGGCTCACTATCCATTTCTGTTTTCTGTAGTTCCTCAGAAAGTTCAATTTCCTGATTTTCAACTCTAGGATCTGTCATCACTTCAGACACTTCAGACTTTTCCTCAAATTTTGAACAATCAGAGTCAGCTAATTTGACCGTCTCTTTTTTAAAGCCACTTAGGGAACCACAAGAAGTGGGAAGCTGATCTTCCACAACAAGATTATGTTCTTCCGCTGTTAAACTATCATCAAATTTGGTTTGGGGTTCAATTACCTCTGCTTTGATTTCAGTTTTAATTTCTGTTTCTGAAACTGTAGGCGTAGGGGTTAAGGTTACTTTAGGGGCAGCTGGTTTGAAATCTTCCATAGGAAGAGAATGGGATGCGGAAATTTCAACAACGGGCTCTACTTTTTCATCTTTGACAAACGACACAGACTGATTTGGGGATGGGGTTAAAACTTCCTTCTTTACTGGTAAAGATATTTCTTTGGGGGGAGGAGTAAATGATAAAACTGGTGATGGAGGGCTGGCAGATTTGTCATTACCCTTTAACACGGGTTCTGACTCCTTATCAGACATCACATTATCACAGTTTATAATTTCAGCTTTTTTAATTTCCACCACCACTGGATCATTCTCTGCCTCAGTTGGGGTGTGGTCCTTGTCCTTTTGTTGTTGAAACTCCAAAAACCGACTATGAAAAAGCACTGTGGGCTCTTGCGGAAAGTCAGTTCCTCCAGATTCAGAATGTGCATCAGTAGCACTTGATTTAGTAAAAGGTCTGCTACTTTCAGTTTCTAAATCTTGGTCTTTTTGCTCAAGACGCTGCAATCGTTTTGAATCCTGTTCAAAGATTGAGCTGTGCAAAAAACGAGAGGCAAATAATTCCTGACGTTCTTGCTCCTGCGACTTGAGTTCTTCCTTTTTATCGTGCAACTTTTCAACAGAGTCAGTACGGATCTTTTTCTTTTTCAAATACCAAGAAGGAATAGGTCGAGGTGCTAGCTCTACTTTGTCCTTGCCTGAACAACTGTGGGAGACCGGAAAGCGTGAGGGAAGAAAAGACCAATTATCTTCCCGTGAGGAATACAAAGTCTTAGCTCTTTCAAGGAGTGCTTTGGTATCAGGAGTTATTGTTTTGTCTAAAGCGAATGAGTAAAACTTATTCTTCTCCAAGGAGCTTGAAAGCTTGAAGTCTGCCATCCTCTCATCCCTATCCCTGAGGATAAAAGACAAGGAAGTACTTGACTTGGGAGAGGTGTGTTTGTTTTCTCCATCATCATCTGAATCAGACTGCACCTCTCCAGGTTCCAAATCCTGGCTAAGGTGTTTACGAATTCTTTCACGTCTTGAAATACCACTTGAAAAATGTATTTCTGTTCTAGAAGAGCCAGACTTTATCCGTCTTTCCAAGTGTTGCATTAACTCATCATCAAATCTAAGCAAGGACGCTTTCAGCTTAGGAAGTTTATTAGAAGACTGAAAATGTTTGGATGTTATGCCCAAATTATTTTTTAGCGATTCTGTGGGTGAAATCTTTTCTTCCATTGCTGGAGAGAATTTTCTTTCTTTCTTTAAGACAGATGACGAAACCCGAACTGTGTCATCATCCTCATTTTCAGAAAACTGACCAGCTCCTATGGTAGATGGTATATTGCAGATGTTTTCATTCATCTTTTGGGCACTTGCAAAGTCACCTTCTTTTACTTTGTGTATGTCAAAGTCAAAACTCTCCATTTTTTTCCGTTTACTAGAAGAGAAGTCATCACTGACCACATCGTGAATTGATTTTCCAATATCATGCACGATATATTCCTTTTCTAAATCAGCGGCATCATTGCTTGTGGATTTGACTAATTTATCACTATCAGCAAGCTTGGACCGGAGCCATCGACTCTGTTCAGTTTGTTTAGTACAAATATTATTCTGGTCAGTTCCAACAAAATGTTCATCTCCGTCAGGATCGCTGCACTTGGCTCTCACATGTACATTTTCAGACAAAACTTGTTTTTGTTCTTTCAGTTCATCCACATCAAGCCTGCTGGTACCTGATGTCTTTGTGAGATTTAAGTCGTTTGCACTTTTTGAGCCATCCAACTCCATTTTATAAAAAGGAGAGTCCATCTTTGTTGTGGAATGTTCATGCAGTGCCCCAAGATGACATTGTTCTTCTAGAGGAAGGCCTACAGAATTGTTTTCAGCGTCTCCTTCATCTTTAGGACTATTAACAGAAATTATGCGAACACATTTGTCTTTGTGATGTCTTTTATGTAATCCACGTATCAGAAGGTTCTTTTCCGAATCTGTCTCCTTTGTATTGTTCCACAGCATGTAAAGTCCAGATTTGCCAGACTCCTCTTCATTCGCTCTCTTTTGTCGATCTGTTCTCCCAGATTCTTCAAAACGTCTTTTTCTTGCAGCTAAACGGTCAGCATTCACAGAAACGAGATTGTCAAAGTCAATTTCAGATTTTGCATGCTTTTTGGATTTGATTTTTCCATCTTTTTCAATAATTTCCACTAGACTGTGCATATTTTTGTCTCTGTGCGCCTTCACATGCTTGTCAGCTTTTGATGATTCAGAGCGGAATAGAGGACTTCTCTGATCAGGAGTAGGTGATGCCAATCTAGGACTGTTACTCCCTGCTCTCTGTACTTGTTTTTCTTGAACACCGTGGCCAAGCAATTTTCCTTCTTTTTCTTTAACTCGTGTTAACTGCACCACACAAGGCAGAAGGTCCAACCTTCCTTTGCTGGAGCTGTCCTTTAGGATTTTACTGGTCTTACTTTGATGAACAGACTCCGGGCTAATATCTCTTTCAAGTTCAGGCTCCGTTTCACATGTATGGAGTGTAGGTGAGGTGACCTTAAGCTTCTTAAGCCTTTGTTTCTCACTTTTGTCTTTGTCCCCTCGATCCTTTCGCCCAGTTCGTTTATCCTTTTCTACCAGATTTCCTCTTTCAATTTCAAAAGTTCTATCTTTCTCAAGTTTTTCAGTTTTATTATATCTTTCAGAGCGGGCCTTTTCCAGTTTTTCAAATCTGGGTGGAGAGATTGAACTGCAGCTCCCACTTCTTTCAGAGGACCGGCAACAAATGCGACGATCCGATTCGCTTGGTACTCTCTCAGAAAGTGAGGGAGATGCAGTGGGACTGACGGGCCGACGAGTGGAAACGTGAGGACTCTGGCTACGCTCAATAGTCCTCCTTCCGTGATCACGTCCACGATCTGTTTCAAAGCGTTCCCTTTCTCGTTCACGTTCTCGTTGCAAATAGCTGTATTTGCGAATGTCCTGCTCATAAGGATCAGCTCTGTATTCCCGATATTCACGAGGTTCATCAAAGTATTGTGAATCATAGTATTCTCCTTGATATGGGTCCCAGTCAGCGTAAAACTCTCGACTCCTTGCAGGGTATTTACGTCTTGGATCTTCATTATATGTTCCAGATGTTCGCACATTCTCACAATATGGTCTTTCTGTTGGAAACTCATACTGCGTTCGTCGATCCTCTCTGCAAAGAAAAAAGCCAAATCATTTAGTACTAAGCACTGAACAGGACTGAGGTAAAAACAATTTGTGAAAGATATTTGTGAAAGAAAAAGTTCACAAACCTTCTTTCAGAAATTAAGTCGTAAAAATCTCGTATATCTTGTCCTGATGCCTGCATGGAGCGATAAAAAGCCATCTGACTGTCCTGATTTGCAAAGTCCACCTGAAGAGAAAAAAGCAAAAACATTTAAATCATGGTTGAAAGTCTAGAATGACTTCAGAGTAAAACTATATTTTACTTGCCTTAATTTTACTGCCCCCTATTTTCCACCCTTTTGTGTCTTTCACTGCGGCTTGTGCATATTCAATGTTGTTATAAAGGACAAGGGCAGTTCCTTTCATCCGGTCAAATACAACCTGTGAGCCACAACAGAAGAGGAAGGGATACTCCTTAGATTTTGGAACGTAACAACGGGCCGCTGTTGGGAGAAAAATAAACAAGCTTACCTTGACAACGTGTCCATAGCGGCAAAAGCGGCGAGTAAGAAACTGCTCTGTTGTGCTTGACGCTAGTCCATCCAACCAAACACATGTTGTAGGCATACTCTTTCCAAAACCCAGCTGAAAATACATAAATAAAATAAAAACATCAGCAGTTCTCATTCTTTTAAGATATAAACCATCATAAATTATGCAGTGTATATTTTAGATGAGGAAGAATGGAGTAGTAGTGTAATGTAAGATTCAAAATGAGTTTGAAATAAGTCTCACCTTTAGTCTGTTGTTACCAAGATAATCGCCATCCATCTTCTTTATGGCCTTGCAGACACTGGCAATGTCACAGTATTGCAGAAAAGCGTACTGTGGGGCTCCGTTTACCTTCTTTATGTCAATATCCTTGACGGGAACAAATAATTGAGGAAAAATAAATTTGGTGATTATTGATGGTAATCGTAAACTATTTAACCAGCTAGTCAGATTCTTAACCACATAAAAATAATAGCTTACCACAATTTCTCCAAAGCGTTGAAAGATGTTAAGCAGATCGTGATAAGTAGTGGTCTTCTCCAAGTTGCCGATGAATAACGTTCGTGTAGCCTTTGGGTGAAACTCATCGATCCTGTCATCCAAGGGTCGAAACTCATTTTCACTTTCCGTCTCTGAAACATGGAAGTGGTATTAGCATGCTGATCTGATAACAGTCTCTGCTGCAGAGTTGAAAATGAGAACTCACCAGGACCGTTCCAGGCTGTGACATCGATTTGCATTCCAAAAAAAAGTTTCCCCTTTGATGCTCCAAGCGCCTTCTCTTGGTCTTCTTGTTGGCGGAAAAAGACAAGCCCGTAGCGCTCCTCTGAAGCTCCGTGAATTTGTACCGATGTAACTTTTCCATGTTTCTTAAATTCATGAAACAAACCATCCTTTAGGCTTGTATCTATAAAAAGAACACCAAAGGAAACACAAGTGAAAAAGAGTTATTGAATGAATTTCTGGTGATTATTCTAAAACAAACAAAAATTTCTAAATGTGCATCCCTGTTTCTGAATAAAAGAAACGTTTTGCAGGATTATAGTACCTGTCGAGCGCACAGGAAGATTTTGGACCCTGATGCCAAAACTTTTACGTGGCTCATCCTTGTCAAAGGAGGATAAACCAAGAGCTGACGGTGCAGGGACAGCAGCGGACTGCACTGAACGTGCTGGAGAGTCATCGCTTGAGCTACTGCTTGAGTCACTGTAGCAAAAGAGGAATGTAGATTTAAATTATGTTTTTATTTCTGATATAAAAAGGATGAACAAAACAAGTCTTTTTTTCTTGGTGCCTTCATTTAATCACTCAAGAAATGAGTGCCCTATCAAAGGGGAAACACTGTAAGTGTTATGTTTTACCTCAATGAAATCAGCATTTTAGATTAATTTAACTCGTTTTCATAATTATCTAAGATTTATTTGGTTTCTTGAAGGTGCATGCTGAACTCTTAAGAAAGTAATTCAGAAGTGCTACAATTTATTTTTTTTAAATGGCACCAAATGTAACAAGTACCGTAGCTTAAGATCGAGGAGATAAAAAAGCTCCACATACATTTTATAATAAATGTGTGGAGAAAACAAAATGATCTGCCTTAAAGCTGTTGCAATGTGACCTGTTAATGCTGTTAATTTTTAACCGTTTTTCAGCTGAGCAGAAATAAACCACTCTTTCCTCTTCATTTCATATTTATGAAACAAATCTGGTAGTGCCTGCAAAAATAAATAAATAAAGAGTTGCGTGAGCTGCAATTTCATGTCTGCCTCGTGCACTCTCAAACGATTCCCATGTCTGTCTCAGCTTTCTAGCCCCTCTGCTGTTTATTTCCTTCTCACTTTCTCCTCCTGCCTCAGACACTCCCGGAAATGCTGCTGATGGAGCCTGGCCTGTGGGAGTGGGCAGGCAGCCAGCACTGGCCAGAAATTTCCAGTTCCAACTGGATCTCAAAGGGGGGGGGGGGGGGGAGCAATTACCCATCCACAGAGGTAGGCAGTGAGAAAAATACAGCAGCCCTCCTGAAATTCCCCCCACAGCATTTCCTCATCAAACCACATGTGTCGCTACATCTCGTTCAGTCATAGCCAAAGGTGTTGCAGCCAAACAAAGCAAATAAAGGAGGAATGGAAAAGGAGATACATAAAATGTATCTGGGGTTTAAAACTGGAGATTCTTTCTTAATAACCATAATTGATCATAATCATTAGCATTTTAGGTGAAAAATTATATATAAAATCAGGTGTACTCCAAAAGGAATATAATGAATACAAATTGGTTTTCTTAGCAAGCCAAATTCCAACCAACCAGTTTAAAAGACAAAACTGAAAGCCCGCATTTGTGATGAAACACTTTTTCGTTAAGTCAGAATTAGGAAAATATCTAAATTAATTGCACAAATATTTATTCTTGCTAAATGAATTTTACTCAACCTGTGACTTGACTTGCTAGAGTTAAGATATTACAATTGAAATAGAATACAGTATTATGAACATTCAGCGTTTATTGTATAAACTATTTCATAAGAAAGTTGATTGTTTTGATGGCTATTTAAAATGGTGTGGAAGTGACATTATTGAATAGCTGTCTGCATTGGATAAGGAATCTAGAATCACTAATACATCACACTAAAAAAGATAAGATAAGCAAAAACATAAATTAGGAACATTAAGAGGTTTGCAAGGCAAATATGTAAATCTTAAAAAAATGTACATCAATAAAGCTAAAATCATTTTCTATGCTTTGACTCCTACCAACAACCTTGTAAAGCATGTGTCTATCATTTGAATTATTTACTGTATTTTCCGCCGTACACGTTGCACCGGCGTATAAGTCTCATCAGTCCAAATATGTCTAATAAAGTGGAAAAAAGCATAAATATGTCGCTTCGCCGTATAAGTCGCATCTATTATGTGTCACTGCTGACGTGCCGCATTTGTTACGAGTCACTGCTGACAACCCGGAAACGTGGGCCGCTGTTGTAGCAGGTAGCTAAGCTCAAGCCAGTGTTGTCCAGACCTGACCTTGAGAAGATGGTCCATGCCTTTATCACGACCCGTTTGGACTATTGTAATGCACTATATGCTGGAGTCAGCCTGGCCTCCATCTCACGTCTCCAGCTCGTCCAGAATGCCGCTGCTCGACTCTTAACCGGAAGTCGCAGGTCTGAACACATCACACCAGTTCTGTCCTCCCTTCACTGGCTCCCTGTGTGGTCCAGAATAGTCTTTAAGATTCTTCTGTTGACCTTCAAATGCCTAAATGGCCTGGCACCCCTTTATCTCTCTGAGCTACTGGAACCATACGCTCCCTCCTGGGCCCTGAGACCATCCGATCAGCTGCTTTCGGCTGTTCCTAAAACAAGACTGAAGCTCAGAGGACATCGGGCTTTTTCAGTCTGTGCCCCAAACTCTGGAACAACCTGCCCCCAACATCACACAGGCCACCTCCCTTCCTCATTTCAAATCTCTGCTGAAAACACATCTGTTCTTGCAGACATTTCACGCAGTGTGAGTTGATTTACTGTTTTGATGTGGTTTGTTTTTTTGTTCTGTGCTCCTGTTTGAAATGCTTTTTAATTCTTCAGTATTATCATTAGTGTTTTGTACTTTTCCATTAATTTTACTCCCATTGTTCTTGTTGTTCAGCACTTTGATAATAATTTGTTTTAAATGTGCTCTACAAATAAAGTTGACTTGACACCTCCTCTATGATTAGACACTTCAGCACCAAACATGGAGATTTCATTTCATTATTATTTTTAAGAATGATAAAGACTCTGACTCTGCCACAGTTAATGCACATTTATCAATCTTTATTTGGAAACATGCAAGTATAAATATATTTTCAAACCAGACAACATAAAAAGTTGATGATTTTTTAACACAGTAGTTTCTTTAACACTAGTCGTTGAAGTTCTTCAGCGTGTGCCACCAAAAACATAATTTGACAGCAGCATAGCAAATTGCCACAAGAGGTCTCTGTAACTGAAGCTTCAACAAATGAATGTACAGGTAACCCTCGGTTTCCGGCGTCATCGGATTACGGCATTTTGCGTTTACGGCTGCCGCCCCAGTGACGTCATCACACCTCACGTTGCCTTTTTTATGCAGCATTTTATGTTTTTTCGTTTTTTTCTTTTTTTTTTTAGGGTATTGTGTTAGCTAACTGCTTGGAATCACATTAAAACGGCGTTCTAAGTACATTGTTGTTGTTTTACATTGAAAAAAACGTGTTTAAAAAGACGTTACGGCCGCCATGTGCTTTCAGTTTCGGTTTAAGGCTAAACCGGTATCCAGCCGGGCCGTTAGAACGGAACTCGGCCGAAAACCGAGGACTACCTGTATTCTTATGCACTCCTGTGTCACCATTGTTTAGCACAATGGCATGTTGTGTTACAAATAAAACTAAATCTAAAATAAACTAAATAAAGTCAGGTGTACCCCTAAAGTCATTGTTGGTGATAAATTGTGTCACATTAATTTCATTAACTTAGTTATAGGATTGAGTTTAAAAACAGGATGATGCATATTTTTTTAACTAGTTGAACGAGGAATCTGTCTAAAAAATTATTGAATCAAGTGTTTGTAGGTAAACAAAGATGTTTAACAACCTGTTAAAATACACCAGAATGCAGGAAATGACATCTACTTTGTTCAAAACTTTCTGGACCCGTAGAACCCCCCCACATTACAAATGCTTCTGACACCAGTGATGGAGGGCGACTCCTATAATCGACACTTTCATTCAAATGGCAATTTGTAACGCTGATATTTTGCAGTGGGAATACGCAGAGCGGCGATGCATCATTAATTTATAATTATTTCAGTAATATTTATGAATGGAAATTGTGTACAGCATTTGTTTGCTTTATTTATTTGAAGATTACATTGTAGTAGTTCAGAACAAAATGTTTGTATGTTTGCAAAGACTGCAAACATACTCGTCTGACACAAAGAAAAAACTTTTTTTATTGAACTTACATGGCCACGGCATTGTTCAAGCCAAGGGCACTCGGGGCTAAGCACCCCTAAAGATCAGATCCTAGAATGGCCCCTGGCTGTGGGAGTCATGTCTCTGCAGACTCTCACACTAACAACAAGACAGTGGTGGTGTAGTCTTGTTGTTCAGAGGGGTCGAGGCTGCTCTGAGGCTCATTTGGTTGGTTGGCGTGCTTTTCATTGACATTCCCATCAGACTCTTTACAAACAGGTTCCAGCTTTGTGTCGGGACGTCCTGCAGGTCCAGCTGATGACGCTCTGCTCAGGACTAACTCTGAAGCTGCGCAGCTACAGGAGCTGGAGGGAGTTCTCCTCCACAGAGAGCTCAGATGTTGGTGGTAACATCTGTCCCACCAACGTTCCACTGCAGCCAACTCGCTGCGTTTCTTCACAACAACACGCTTCATCCGGTTGAGTTGTAATGACCCTGTTTGCAAAACATACTGAACACTTCATGACAAAATGTTTAGTTTGAAATGAAATGACCACATTTCAAGCTAGAAAACGTAGCTGAGCTCCAGAATTGTTATAAAAACCAGAGAGAGAAATAAAACATGTCCGTTCATGTGAAAACCTAATATGAACAAAAAACAAGCGCCTGGAGCAGAAAAGTGTTTGATTTTTCAGAAGAGTTTTTTTTTTTTTTTTTTAGATCCTGGATGGAAACCCATCAGAACGTTTCTGGTGGAAACCTGCTTCAGTGTGAGGACATCATGTTGCTGCAGCTCCCAGAAGTCACGTTTCATTTGTTTCTGATCATTTCAGCATCCTTGAGATCAGATCATCCTCGCGATGACGGAACCACGTCCGTCTACATCAACACCTTTTCTCAGGTCTTATCTGACAGCATGAAGCTACCATCAAGATCATGCCAGGCAAACAACAGTTTCACATCTACACCAGGATTGTTGTCTTGAATTTTGCTGCGTGCACAGGAGGTTACTGGACCTCCAGCATCAGTTTCAGCCTTTCTCTGGAAGAGGAAACACCTTCAGTAGCACGAGGAAATGCAGATGAAGAAGCTTTCATGAAGAACCTTGACCACATCCACCGTTTTATCTTCATCCTCCAGCAGACCACAAAGAGAACAAGTTCTTCTTGAGTTGTGTTTAGCTGCATGGTAAATGGTTAATGTAACTCCATGATGACTACATGGCACAATCCTGTTGGCTGTAACCAAGATGGCGGCAGCAGCAGAGCACGGTCCAAACATCTTTGTAACATTTTCAGGTTCTACAAAGAGTTTCTGATTCACCCATACAGAGCTTTTCTTCATACATTTAACATGGTGCACCTTCTTCTTTCAGGTGTTTCCTCTTCAGGGGTCTCCACTGAGTCATCCTCCTCCATTTCACTCTGTCCTCACTCCATCCATGTCCTCGCTAACTGCATCCATATGTCTCCTCTTTGTCTATTTCCTGCAGCTGCATTTCTAACATCCTTCTACCAATATACCCACTGTCCCTCCTATGGACATGTCCAAACCACGTCCCTCCTCTGGACATGTCCAAACCACTGTCACTCCTATGGACATGTCCAAACCATCTCAGTGTGTCCTCTCTAACTTCATCTCCCAGTTGTTCAACATGTGCTGTACCTCTGATGACATCATTCCTAACATCATCCATCCTTGTCACTCCTAAGGAGAACCTCAACATCTTCATTTCTGCCTCTTGCAGTTCTGTCTCCTGTCTTATTGTCAGTGTCAGCACATTTATTATTTCTTGTTTAGGGGAAAGAATGACTTGTGAAGGTAACATAAAAAGTGGTAAATTATAGAAATCACCTTCAACCATTGTGTCCTTTATTGCAGTGAGAAATGAAGATTTCTTCAACAAACACGATGAGGCACATGGATAACTCCTGTGTGTTCTCACCAGCGTGCGGTACTCCACGTCCTCCCGGAGCAGCCGATTGTCATTGAGGGTGTACTTGGCTTTTCCCGTCACAGCGTCCACAGGTCCCTTGTCCACCTGGTGTTTTATGGCTCTGAACATCATGTAAAACGACTCCCCCGCTGATTCCTGGCCAAGCAGAAAGTCTAAATTTATTTAGGAGCCATTACAGGACACACTGTTCTCTCTCACCTCTCATCAGCCAGGACTGAACATCCTTCTTTTACGAGCAACAAAATCTAAATTTACACCGGCTCGACTGAAGTCGTTCTGTGAAACGAGTTTGAGGACGACACTGAGGTTCTGTACAGTAAGAGAGAACTTTAAAATGTTTTTTTTTAATGAATAAGTAATGGGACCCTGTGTACACAATTTTGTTCCACCTCATGTACCACATGTGATGCGAATGACAATAAAGAGCCTTGACCTTGACCATGACCTTGTAATATTAAGGTGTTCCTCAGTCAGAAAAGGGTGGATTGTTCTCTTCAGGTCGAGGGTGAAGTTCTGCCTCAAGTGGAGGAGTTCAAGTGTCCCTGTGTTTTGTTCATGAGCGAGAGAAGAATGGAGGGTGAGACTGACAGATGGATTGGTGCAGCATCTGCAGTATTGTGGACTCTGTGCCAGTCTGTTGTGGTGAAGAGGGAGCTGAGTTGTAAAGCAAAGCTCTCTGTTCACCAGTCGGTCTACATTCCCATCTTCACCTATGGTCATGAACTCTGTGCAGTGACTGAAAGAATGAGATCATGGATACAGGCGGTTGAAATGAGTTTCCTCTGCAGGTTGCTGGACTCTCCTTTAGAGACAGGGTGAGAAGTTCAGTCATCCGGGAAAGGCTCGTAGTAGTACCGCTGCTCCTCCACATCGAGAGGAGCCAGTTGAGGTGGTTCAGGCATCTGGTAAGGATGCTTCCTGGGCGCCTTCCTAGGGAGGTGCTTCAGGCATGTCTGACTAGGAGCAGACCCCGAGGAAGACCCAGGACACACTGGAGAGACTATGTCCCTCGGTTGGCCTGGGGACAACTTGGAGTCCTCCCAGAAGAGCTGGAAGAGGAGGCTGTGGAGAGAGATGTCTGGACCTCCCTGCTCAAGATGCTGCCCCCGAGACCTGAGTCCAACAAGAGGAAGATGATGGACAGATGTTTGTACAAGTTTATAATGCAATAATTAAGATTAGTCTAGAATGACTTTTCTGTAACATGGGAGAAATACTGTTTGACATCCCTTTTCACACGTCTTCACGATTTTCATAGAAAATAATGAATGTTAAGGTGTGCCAGATCATTTGGAAAGGTGAGAAATGCACACTTTGTCACAATCAAAACCATGGCTTGGGGCAAGATTCCTAGGTGATAATAAATAAATAAATAAATAAATAAATAAATAAGCAGGTAAGCAGTAACACCTCAGAAGCCCATGAACTAGAGAACACCGTGGACGCACAGCCTGCACAGCGTCTTATGGTGACTGCAGCAGTGTTTTCCATCAGGTCGAGACAGTGACTGTTGTGAAAGGATCAGAATGTATGTGGAGTCTCAGAAAGTTGTGAAATATTTAATCAGAGCTGTTTATGTAAAGAAGTAAACCACCACAAGAAAAATGATTTGAATGAAGATATGAAAAAAAAAAAAGTTTAACCCATAATCTACAATACCATTTGGACTGGCTTTCAAATAGGGGAGTGGTGGCACACACGTTAGAGAAGGTGGGCATGTGATGAGAAGGTTGCTGGTTCGACTTCCTGGACCGACATTAAAAGGTGGGTGAAAAAGGTGAAGCACCCACACCTTCCTCATTTGCTCCACCCTGGGCCCCCAACCCCCACCACCATACTCTCCTCCGGATGCCCGAGGCCAACAGGTCTCTTGAAAATGTGTGCTCATGACTCAATGAGACTACCTGAATATTTTTTAATACTTTGTAAAAAAAAAAAAAAAAATGGAAGCAATGCATCTTAGAAACAAATTAAAATATAAACAGTGTTTCAGTGATAAGTAGTACATGTTTAAACACTGCGTTAAAAATACTTCATGTAGTAAAAACTGGGCCAGAGCAACACGTTTTGACTGACGAAGTGACAACAGGAAAAAAATGCAAATTTACTGAAATGGAAAAAGGGAACACACACACACACACGCGGTAGCCGTCTATATTAAATATAGTTTACTTTCTTGTGAAAGGTCTTTTCTGTAACATGTAAAACAAGGTTTTGTTTTTTGAATGTCCAAAGGAACAGACTTAGCTTTTTTAGAAGGTGTCAAATATGTCGATCTGGTTGATCTTAAAAAAATAAATAAATAAAAGGTATGGGTAAAAAAAATAGACCCATTATCCAACCTCACTATGAAATTTGTCACTTGACTGACAGGAGGGCAGCCAGTCTGAGGCCCCATTTATACGACGTGAAACGTTTGTTCATTTACAGACATCAGCCTCGTTCTCTCTGAAACCAAATGTTTCTGAATCCAGGTCTCAGAGTGGAAATGTCTGGGGGAACCCCCCAAGGGGATGTGAAATGCTCCAAGTGTGAAGTGGCACGTGCACATGGTGGCTGCAGTCCAAAGTTTTTCTGCTCTAACAACAGTTATAATAAATAACAGTTATAATAAATGTCAGAGCAGAGTGGTTTTTTTTTTTTTTGCTGCTCACCTTTTTTCAGCTTGTAGGAGTAAAACTAATAAAATCCAGGCTTCAAAGAGATGTTAGTGTGTTCACCTGTTTGGACGTAACCGTCATGCAGACACTGCATACACAGTGAATGCAGCTTAGCATCAGGGTTGCCAGATAAATTTAAGTGGTCTTATTTACCCCTTCTTTTTGTGCACGTGTTCAGCAAACACACACACCTCATCTTAGAATATATTTTCTGAGCACATATGACAGTTTAGGTCAAAATGCTGTCATTTTAAAGCCACACTATAGTTCAAATTTATTATCTGGTAACCCGACTGACATGGAAACAACAGTGTTTTCGTGTAAACCCTCATTACCTCCAAAAACATAGAAAAAGCACTGATTAAAAAAAAAAAAATCTTGTGTAAACGGGGCCTTACAGTAGGTAGATCACTTTGTCTTGGTCATTTTAAAAAGTAGCTCACAGGATGAAAAAGTCTGGGCACCCTGATGTAAAAATATAATTTATTCACCATTTTGAAGGTTTTAACTGAACAATGTGCATAAAGTACATGAACTTTAAGGTTTTCTTCCTTCTTTGGAACTGAGCATTCCTCCGCTCAGCGTGCACAGACACACTGGGCTCAGAAATGAGCTCACATCTGTGTTTCGTAGGAAAAGCTTCAACTAAACAATAATAAATACATCTAACCAAAGATATTTAGTGAAACTAGACTTTCATCTCAAAGTCTAAGTTGTCTTTCCCCCCTCTGAGAAAAACTTTTGATCCATGAGCCCAACAAATTAACATAATAACTGATCTTTAACATTAATATTGCTGAGGGAACATATGGCCTCTCATCTGAAAGATTAATCAGTTTTACCAAAGTGAACACCTACAGTGTATGAGAAATGGAAAACTGTTGCTGATATTACACAGAAGGCACATTTTTAAATGTGTTAACATCTCAACTTATTTTCTTGTTTTTGACAATGTGTGTATAAATGTTCAGTTTGTTTCTGTGTTTTTTTATGGTTTCATACTGCTGACAGGAACAAATTGTCCTTGTTAGATGATAAAGATCCCTAAACTTGAACAAATTAAAATTACAACCAAATTAAAAGGCCTAGCATTTCTTGTTGTTTCTCCACTGATCACTTAATGGAAGTTTCATTAAAATCCATTTAATAGTTGGAAGATGTTCTGTGAACAAAGTTGCTGTTAAATGTTTGTGTGAACCATTTGCTGTGCTTAAAACAAAGTAACAATTTTAGGCTTGTTTTTCAGTCCGCTTTGTTTGTCTCTCTTAACTTGGCAGACTGCGAGTCGGATGCACTCGCATTATAAAGTTGCTCTAAAAAAAGCTAAGTCTGGTCCTCTGGACATTCAAAAAACAAAACAAAGCAAAAAAAAAAAAAATTGTAGAAACGTTTC
>JARVGQ010000116.1:29437272-29449847 GCA_031762355.1 Hypsolebias martinsi | reverse complement strand
TATGGATGCAGTTAGAGAGGACATGGAGGTAGTTGGAGTGAGGACAGAGTGAGATGGAGGAGGATGACTCGCTGTGGAGACTTCTGAAGAGGGAAAAGCTAAAAGAAGAAGAAGAAGCTAACCTATTGCTAATTTTAGTTAACCTTTTGCTGCTTTAAGCCAAAATGTAGCTACTTTGAACTTTTAACTAGCCTTTTGTTACTTTGATCGAACTTTATTCTGCTTTAAGATGGTGTTTTTCTTTGTTTAGCTTTTAGCTAATCTTCACACTTCATTTTAGCAGAAAATGCATTTTAGTGCAGTTAGAATTTAATGATGCTAAAGACTCTTGGACTCACGTCTGACTCAGCCTGAGCTCCTCAGGTCCACAGCAGGCGCAGATGTTCCAAACATGTGCTGGTGGAGAAGCACAGGTTGCAGCTCACAATGTGTCATGAACAGGATGAATGTCGCTGAGGCTCAAATCCACATGCAGCTGTGGATTTAGTGCTCGTGGCTGATGAGCGTTTAAAGACGTTTACTTATTTTTCAGGTTTTGAAGGAGGCCACGGTCCTGGTCTGGATCTTCATGGTGATGAACCTTCCCCAAGTGGCCTACTTTGTTTACCTCATGTACACGGTGAGCAAACTCTCTGAACAACAAACATCTTCATAAAGCAGACCGACCTCTACAAAATGTGTACAGGTTTCTCTCGAGTCCTTCCCTCAAGTCGATTACTACTTTTTGAAAATTCTTCTCTCAGCAACAAACCGTTCTTGTAGCGATTGTAAATTTTCCTAAACAGGTTTTACCTGCGTGACTCTCTGTGAGGAGAAAAGGCTTGTTCGTCCCTAGAGCTACAGTTTCTAGTAAAGGTTTGTCAAACAGCCGAAGGTTAATTCAGGTTTTGATTGAACGGGAACAACTGCAGCCGTGTTAGGATTAAACACAAGTGAATGGTGTAGATGTGATGACAGATTTAACATTTTAAAACGGAAATAAGTTTTGTCATCCAGTGATAGAAAAGCCACAGTTCCTCTAGAAACTGATGAAATGTCAGTTTGCAAGAAGTCGCCCGTCTTAAGGGAGCCGAGAGACTGAAGCAGATTAAAGCACATCCCTGTTTGGTTTTGATTCCAGGTGGTGCAGAATTGGTTCCAGGACAAAACGTACATCCTGGAGGCCGCCGCCGTCACCGGAGCTTTGATGTCGCTGCTGATCAAAGCCGTTTTGCTCTGGGGGCTCGTCAGACTGGTGCACAGCTTCGGACAAGGCCTGAGGGAGAGAAGTGAGTTCACATCGGCTGCTTTTTTTAATTTATTTTTCCACACTCAGAAAATAACCAGACTTATTCTTTTTTAATTTGGTTTGTTTTGGTTGGAAAGCGTCCGGGAACACAGATGCAGGCTGTAATCTGACTTTTCATGTGTTGCTGCAGTGTTCGCAGCCGCTCGGTGAAAGCACGTCGGGTGGTCGCGGATCCAGTACGGAGCCGCCCGTCGATCCAGTGCCATGATGGGAACGTTCAGCGCTAAACGGAGCCAAAGCGTTCCCTGAACTCTTTGACTTTTAACCTGCTGAACATTTAGTTTTTGCTTCATCTGGCTGCTTTTTGCATTTAGAGCCGTGACTCTTTTCCTGGATCCAGAATATTCCGACTGTTTCCTCCTACCAGTTTTTATTGTTTCTGTCCGCCAGCGAACACGGCTCGACCCAAATCCAGCAGAACCTTTTTCACTTGGCCTGTTGCGCACGTTAGAAACACACTCACGGCCTTTGTTGGACTGAATTCCTAAAACGACACTGGTTTGAACTTTTACTCTTTTAAACTTTAATATGGAAATCTGATGTTACGAATATATTTTTTTGTAAACATCTTTACTTAAAGAAAAGTTTTTTGTCTTAAATACTGCTTTGCATATTTCTCGACTTTTTGAGGCACCTTAACGCACTGTTTTTTATATAAATGGTTTCTAATAAATAAAAATCTATTAATATGTTTATGCTGTTTGTAAATATGTAATTATCTTGTAGAACACGTGGAAAAAGACCGTTTTTGGCTGCAGTTTCAGGTCAATGACAGCCTTCGTACTGCATTTATAAAATATATTTATAACCTCTGATTTCTAACGTTCATTCCTTGAAGGGATGCATATCACCCACCACTTTACATTTAATCTGGTAGTGCTCAGAGTATCTGTTGAGGGTGACTCAGCCAAATTCTAGCTCAATATCTAAAACGGGCGGAGTTGGAGCCATTTGTGTTTGCTAAAGTTGATTACCGTATTTTTCAGACTATAAGGCGCACTTAAAATCCTTTAATTTTCTTAAAAATCGCTTGAGTCTTATAATCAGGTGCACCTTGTATATTGACTCTGGTTGTGTTTACTGACCTCGAACTGATTTTGTTCTTGTGAATGAGTTGAATAAAGTTTGACTGACAATGTGCCTTAGTCCAAAAAAATACAGTAGTAACGGCAGCCATCTTGAATTGAGTTATTGGATATCCAGTGTTGACTTTTCTAAGAAGTTTACGAGCAATGTTATTGCCCATCTTTCATGGCAGTGGGCAACAATTCTGACTGTAGGAGACTTTAGGTCCAGTTCTGAAGCGAAAGCTTCTAATTTATAACTTTATACAAAATGAATCTGTTTCTATTAACTTGACATCTTGGTGGCTAAATGAACACAAACAGGACTAATAAGTGAAAGGACTGAATATCTGGAGCTGACACCGATCAAACAAAGACACGACCACTTTCTGCTTCAACATTCTGTTTATTAAAGTTTTCTGGGGGGTTAAAAAAAAGCAAATTTTTAAAACTTGCAGATACAAAAGTTAAAGTGACAGGTCTTAATTACAAAGTGGAAAGCACTTTAAAAGAGAGAAAAACAGAAAAGAGGTCAGAGTTTCATTGTTTTCATGTTGGAGAGCAAAAAAAACTGATTTCTCAATAAATTTTTTAAGAAAAAATTTTTTTTTTTTTTTTTTTTTTTTTTTTTTTAATCTTGGAATACTTTTCTTAAAAAAATCTCTATGTTCCTCTGTCCGGCAAAAAAACATTTCTTTATCAACAAAAAATAAATCAACATGAGAAACTTCTCAACATACAAAAGAGCAAAGACTTGTTTCCGTTACATCGTAAACTTATTAATAAACATGTGGACGTCACAAAATACAGCTTTATACATTTATACACACGCAAAAGGAGGAATGATTGCTCTTTAGGGCTCACTAAGAGTTCAAACAAATGAGCCGTTTATAAAATGCACATTCTGTTCAAACAGCCGCGTGAAGTAGGTCACCTTAAAGTAGGCCGCACACTGATCAGCGTTTGTAACAGTTCCTCAACATTCACACACAAAGTCCACAGACGTTGGTCTAAAATTCAAGGCTTTATAAAAAAATTGTCTATTGCTTTAAGATCTTTAAAACCCTAAAAAAATAAAACGAGTCTTAAGGTTTGGTCTCTGTGTGGACATGAACTCCAGCTTCGGGTTTTCATGCCACAGAGATCTCGCACGCCGTCATTCAATCGAGTGTTCGGTTCTGCGGACTCAGATCTGTGCAAAAATGTGACCAACACCAGACAAAGGATGTAAACTTAAATATTTTTGTACAATGCAGTGTTTAAGGCACAGCTGGGCCAACAAGAACGTTCATCGTCGAATGTGTTGGTCTAGAGTTGGCTTTTAATATCTCTGGAGGAACGCAGCTTCTCTTTCACCTCAACAGAACCAAAGTAGTAGACGTTTTCTTGACGTCTGTCCTAAAAATGGGAAAAGTGCTGCAGAGAACCTGATAACACCTCAAGGGGATTGTTAAGACGTGTCATCAAATCCTGACGTTGTGCGTTTTTGGCTTTTCTAAGTGTTGGTTTGATATTTTTGATCTTGGACAGTTCTCACAGCCGGACAAACGGAGGCCAAACCCCATTCAAATACCCAACATGCAGGATGTTAAAGAGAATTTCACTGGCTCTGTTAATGCTGCGGCTCGTTTGCTTTAAAGAACCACCGTCTCCTAGAGTTTATGAAATATTTTAACGTAGAAATGTGTCGGTACGTCTATCCCAGAGGTGATTTTAATGCACGTCAGCGCTGATCTTTGCGTCATCCATTCAGATAATCTTGTATCTCAACATACATGAATGCATTAAGAATACAACAAGGAAGAGCAACGCTGCGTGAACACTGATGCAGACGAACCTGATTTGAATGGAGTTTGGTTCAAACCGTCTGTCCATTAAAGACCGAACGACCGAAACAGAAGGCAGTCGAGTTTTAATCCCGAGTCCTGGGGATCCGTGGGGAAAACCCCCCGATGATTCCTCGGCTCAGAACTCCTCGTCTTCCGAGTTGAGGTAGTTCTGCTTCTTCCTCACGTTCCAGTGCAAACACTGCGCCAGGCTCTCGAACCAGTCGTTCACCGGGTCGCGGAAACAGATGGACGGAACGGGGAAGCAGGAAGTGGTGATGGTAATACTAGAATGAGGATAGAACAAAGAAAGTTCAGATGATGTATTAAAAAAAAAAAAACAGTGATGAAATGCTGTGTTTACTCGTTCTAAGAAGCAGGAATGTGATTATAACTGATTACACGAAGGACTGGGTCTGACTCAGGGGCCATGATGGCGTCGAGCCAATCGAACGGCCTGATAGATTTATGTAACAGAGCCTGAGAGCTTCACTTCATTGTGTCGGTGTGTGCACGCCGCAGCTTGGCATGTGGACTGACCTGTCTCCCTGGCAGATCTCCTGCCTCTTTCTTCCATCAAAAGAAACCCAGGCCGTGTTTCTGGCGTCGCGCGACAGCTTAATCTGGAACAAGACGAGGAAACACTTTTTATTAAACCGGTTCAATGAAAGGGGGTTTTATTGACCCAATGTTTACCACAAAAACACAAACTCACCGTAAAGTTTAATAAACAGTAAAACCAAAACGATGATAAAACAAGTTATTCATGTTTTAACTTCCTGTACACATTAAATTCTCAAAAAGTTTATCGTTAACTACTAAATGTATTTTTTCCCACAATGCTTTGCTCGAATACAGACACCTTCTTAAAGGAGCAAGTGGATCAGCTGCTCCACAATTATTATTATTATTTTTTTTTACTTAAACACGTTTTTAATCTAGTACAGTTATTGCAGACAGAGGAAGTAGACGGTTGTTCAAGGCAAAAAAAAAAGAGGAAGACCATGTGTTAAAAATGGTCTGAAGTGGTTTGGATTAAAACCCTTCGAGTACCTTGAGTTCCACCCCGGCGGGCACCACGATGGGTCTGAAGGAGAGCGAGTGGGGGCAGATGGGGGTAATCATGATGGCTGGGACGTTGGGGTGGATCATGGAAGCTCCTGCTGCCAGTGCGTACGCCGTGCTGCCTGTCGGTGTCGACACGATCAAACCTGAGGGGACACAGTCACAGCAGGAGTTCAACACACGCAGAGCACAAAGTGACTCACAGGGTAGTCAAAACATCTGGATTCTTCAAATAGTTTTTCCTGCGACCTGCGCTGGGAGACTAAACTGCTCCCCCCAGTGGAGCTGAAAACCCTGACGTCTGTCACACCTCTGCTGACTCACCGTCGCCCTGCACCGTGGTGATCAGGTGACCGTCCAGGTAGAGGTCGACGTTGGAGAGATACGAGGAGGGTCCTCTGTCCACCACCACCTCATTCAGGACCTGACACGCAAATACATGAAGTCACGTATTAAAGGTTGGCAAAAACCTGTTCGATGAATACAGACATGACGTCATCTCACCACACTGTTTGTTTGTTTGTTTATTTGTTTGTTTGTTTAGCAGGAAAAACACCAATGCAATGTGCAATCCCTAAACGTGCAGTTGTTGTCGGTTCACTGATGTCACTGCTCGCCTATGTTGCTCTTCAACAACAGGTTCAGAAACACGACAATTGCATCACAGGGGGAATTTGACCCATTTAAATCCAGATTTAACTGGACTGAATTCAGGTGCAGGAAGCTGCAAACCAGCTGAACATTTCTGGAAAACCAGTGTGACCTACTTACTTACTCCTGTTTTTAAATCTCTTTTAAAAACACACTTTTATTCTTTGGCTTTTAACACCTGATCTTAACTTTTATGGCATTTTAACACACCTGCAGGAAAACTGGTAGATGCATTTTTTTTATTTTTTGTATCCTTTGCATGTTTTTATCATTTTAATTAACTTGTCTTTTGTGTTGTTGCACAGCACTTTGGTTACCCCTGTGGTTTTTAAAATGTGCTATATAAATAAAGTTGATTGATTGATTGATACTTAATGCACACAGTTTAATCTTAGGCGGCAAAGCTGTGGCTGGAGATAATTTACCTGGTACTGCAAGGCCTTGCGACCCATTTCGTGTTCCTCGTTGGTGAGGATGACGCCCTTCTCGTCCACGGCGTCCTTCTCCTCCCAGTTCTCTTTAAGCACCTGGACTTGCAGGCGGCTTCTCAGAACAATGGCGGCGTTGCCTGCAACACAGACGCTGCACGCATGAGAGTCTTGGCATGGTGTACGTGTGTCACCTGCGTCTGCAGACGAAGCAGGAATGTGCGCCTGAGGCTGAGAGGCGAGTGAGAGAACATTCAGTACCTTCGATAATTTGGGTGACCTGGGACTGGTACGTGTCGAATTTAAAAGGTGTCAGAAAGCCCAGGGAGCCCAGGTGAAAGGCCATGACTGGTGGAACGCTATCCTGTGAGCACAGGAAGGAGATTGTCATGTTTCAGTCAGAAACATAAAAAAAATATATATTTTTGTGCGAACTGGTGAATACCGTACCTGAAAGAGTGAAGATGCATACAGCAGAGTTCCATCTCCACCAAGACAAATGATGAAGTCTATACGATTGGAGAGGTCATCAAAATCTGGACAAGATCACAAACGGCAAGATGTTTAACGTTCTGTCTGCGCTGAACGCCGTGCTGTTTAAATATCCGAGCCACTGGGACGGTTCGTACCTTCTCTGAAAGTGCAAAACTTCTTAGTAACAGTTCCAAAGTTCTCATCTCCTGTAATGGCCGGATCATCCAGAACTTTTTTTTCCACGTAAACGATCATGTTTTTCACCTGCGGCGACACACAACATGCCACGGGTTGGTCTGAAGAACGTGCACAAGTCATGAAGTTGGCAACGGTGCAGCCAACGCGTGTGAAAACTGAAACCTGAACAGGAAGGACCCTCTCCAGCCTCTAACTCAATGCCTGCAGGTATCCGTGACGTACCTCTGTGAGGAAGATGCAGAGCTCTTTGAAAGGCTGAAGCAGACTGGAATCTCGGATCTTCTTGATGACGAGGACACTTTTTGGTGGCTTGTTCCATGTCAGCTTCTGACTGGCGGGATCCTGAATGTGCCTGAAAAAACATACAAAACAAACTTCAGGGAGGCTCAAACAGCTTCACAGGAAATTACACGAATAAAACAGATCTGAATGACGAGAAACTCTCACAAGAGCGGAGCTGACATAAGAGCTGTTAAATAACCAGAGGTTCATCCTGTTTGATCAGATTAAAGTCTGATTCACCCCGCATGCTGCCTGCAGCGCCTTTACCTCGACCCAAAACCAAACTGTGAGCTAGGAGACATAAAGAGGTTTCCAATATACAGAACAGCAAAGCAAACTCCTGGAAGAGCTGCACCTTCTAGAACCAACCAGAACAAACTAAAATGTGTCATTTGTTTTTTATAAACTGACTAGTCCAAATCTAAAGAAGGAAAAGGACACGAGTCCTAAAAACTGGAGCCGCAGGGCGTGAATTTTTCATTTACAATCAGGGAGTCTGTTTATATTTACCATCTGTGGCATTCATCAGTTACAGATGACTCGAGTCTATTTTTAATATTGCTTATGCAATAATGTAGAAGTGTGTGTTCTTAACGCATATTCAAGGTAAAACGCGCATTCAGACTGCAATGAAAAAATGTCGTTTCACATTTTGTGCAAGAAAATTTAACATAAGCACGCTTTAGTTTCCACCGCCACGGTGTTATAAAACCACAAGTCCACCACGTCCAGCTTTTCCTTCACATCTTGTGATTTCCACCAGAAAAAAAAAAGCAGATTTATCAAGCACATCATTCTGAAACTGCCAAGTGTGCGCAGGTTCAAGTTTTAACAATCGCCTGTTCCATCTTAAACAGGTTGAAGAGATGCATCAGATGGAGACTACAGGTGGAGAATGAATTGTTCCAAAACAGATGCCATGAAGATAAAAATAGAAGACTGAGGAAGCGATGACAGGGATGTCTTCACCTCCTGATAGAAAACTCAGCATCTAGTTGTATGTAACTCAGTTTAATGGATGCTTGAAGCTACTTACGAGGATTTTAATGCATAAAGTTGTTGCAACAACTTTATTACAACTTTTGGTACGTTAAAGTGTATTCTGTGTGTTTCAACATGCTGTTTATGTTCAACCCATCTGACTGAAGCGAGTTCCTGCTCTGCAACTGCAGCTTGCACCTGAAAGCAACGCCATAAAGACACGTCCGGTTCCATTTTCCACAAAATCACCCACCGACAACATGGAAGCTCACACAGAACCGCAGAGAAATAAAACCAGCTCGGGCACAAAGGATTTGTGAACGGGTCGAACGCAGACAGGATCTAAAAGCTGAGCAGACTGGCCTTCAGCTGCATCGGAGGAAACAAAAGCGTGGCCTCGTTAGCATGTCAACAGTGATCCTCTGATCTATTCACAACCTGGTCCTTCTCAGAGCCACCTCAAAGCACCCACACCCTGACCACCACCTTTCATTCAACAACCAGTTCTGTGATAACACACACACACACCTGTACACCTTGATCACACCATGCATTCACATCATTGCAGCCACATTTACTCTAAAAGACATTAAAGACGTAGCTAAACGTACATTAGCTGAGAGCTCTCTGAACATCTGGTTTCTAGTTTGTTCCTTCCAGCATGTTAAAAGAGACAGAGATGCTCTCTCACCATTTCCAAACTTTGTTCTCGCTGCGGTTCCCCAGCGTGTCCTCGACTAAACACTGGTTAAACTTCATGGTCGCACAAAAGAAAACGCTGCTTTAAACGCCGACTCAGCTGGAAAACGATGCTCTGGCCCGGTGAACGAGTCTGACTCTACTGCCTCATTCTGCCTTTAACAACTTCCTCGAGCGCTCCACATTTTATAGCAGCTATGGAGACGCCTTCTCGTGGTTCAAGTCAGACGACGGTTGTCTGAGAGCCTCTCCGAGCACTGGGATCAGGATCAGCTGGACTCACTGTGGCTATATTTGTCCTGGGGAGGACTTAGCACTAAACCCTCCTCGTGCATTCTGCTCCTGAGGTAAAGCTCTCCCTTCTTAAGGTTGTCTACAACTTAAGCCCCGCCCCTCTGATGACCTAAACTAGTCTCAGCAGAGGCTTTCCTTGTTGGACAGGTGTGACTAACTCAAACAATACAGTCACGGCGACTTTTACTCCTAGAATAATTACTGCAGTGAAAAAGTATTTTAACCTGAATGAGCTCATTTGGTGCACGTTTCCATTACAGGGAAGGAAACAAGGAAACTAGTTTGTGCCGATTTGTGTATTTCTGCTTTATAGAAAAACAACAGGATGGACACAAGCTTCCTGACGTCCTCTTACAGTAAAGAAAGTCACAAGAATTTGATTTACTGGGCGATGATTAATGACTGATGTTTTCCTTCCGTGAACAAACAATAAAGCTGCATGAGATAAATGTCCATCAGTAAAGTAAATAGAAGGAGCATGAAGACGTCAAATAAATCATGACAAATAATAAGCAGCCTTCAAACGTCTCCAAGTTGTTTTCTAGTACAATGACGCGTTATATTTGAGTAGAAGCATGCACGATTTGCAAAAACCTGAATTACTTAAAGCAAAAATCTTTGAAGCAATGCAAAGATCCTGCAGGATTCAAACAGGAGTCACATCCTGACACATTTCATGCAAGAGTTTTTACACCTAAATCATCTTGAGTAGAGAAATGACGAAAGAATGAGAATTTTTTTTTTGTAAAATCTAGAAAATAAGACAAATGATGGTAATATATGTTCAATAGGAAGTAGAAGGATTTTTTTTGTTAGAATATGCACAAACACAGACAAATGCACCAGCTGCAAAGCAGATATGCAACAAAACGTTCAAGATCAAGACGCACTACAGCGTCTTTGGAAAGAGACATCTATCTATGTGCATCAGGCCACAGGCAGCACACGTACTGAACATTTGTCAAGCTCGGTGAAATTGCTTTTAAATGATACATCCAGCTAAATTTATGGCGCTAATTTTGAAAATATCTTGTTGTTGCTCAACCTGAAACCTATTTCTGTCCGTTTGCCCGGAAGTTTCGGTCAGTAATGCAGGTCACAGAGGAGACGGAGACGTGCAACAAAGAAACTGCAGCCAACCAAACAACTAATAAGTTCTTTGGAATGTTGTCTTTTCACTTTTCAACATGAAATGATGCAAGCAGCGCTGGGCGAGCTCGTGTTCGGAACAGCATACCTCATTGTGCAGCACAAATGTGGGCGGGGCTTGAGATTTAATTCAAATGAACATTACATGCAGCGCAAAAGGTACTGATTCATGTGGTTCTTCTGATAAGCAGCTGTGTCTCATCTGGAATGGGATTAAGACTTACTGGGATTAAAGCAGAAAAAATATTTTTGACTGAAGTTTTTTTCTACACCTAGAGGTTGCTCAAACACCCTCCACCCCCCAGCACCACACATTTTCCTGCAGACAGGTCACTTCAACGGTTTTCACGTGAAGACAAGTGTACTGAGTACATGAACTCAGTAAAGGTACACAGTACACTGTGTACAGGACCTCAGTAAATGTACACAGTATACAGTGTACAGGACCTCAGTAAATGTACACAGTACACTGTGTACATGACCTTAGTAAAAGTACACAGTATAGTGTGTATATATTTGAAAACAAACACAAAAAACAAAAACACAGGAAGTCAGTTGCAGAGTATAAATATAATGTATATATATATACATGTATATATATATATTTTTTTTTCTATTTAATTTGCCACACTGACAGATTTCTCATTTGAAATGATTGTTTCATTCAACAGGATTATATTTACAGGATTTCAGCTCATGCAGTCATTTTTATTTTTCATATTTGATCATTTAATGAATTGCATTAATCACCGCACACTTACCTCTCAGTATGATTTTAAATTTAATCAAGTTTAGCTCATTGAAACAGCTACAACACCTTGGTAACGCTATAACACCATGAAGAAATTATTTATTTTTTTTAGATATTTATGATTGATTTGATTAGATTTTGATCAAACAAATTTTTTGATTTTGATCAGATAAACTACAAACATCTCAAACCGACTCTCGCAGAGAGAACTTCCTGAGTTTTGGGGAAAAATTAAGTTAAATGGAGACACACGTCTGTGCCATCCTCTGGGACATAAATATTCCTCTTTCAGCATTTAATAATTATTTAGAAACGCTAAAGCGGCAGAAACAGCCTCTCTCACCGTGAGAGGAACTCAACAGGCTGCGTGCTGCCATGACGGTGCACGTGTCTCTGACCTGGAATTTGGTTTCACGTGCAGCAGGATGCACGTCTGTAGGATGACATCGCTCCAAACACATTTACATTTCACACACAAGTGTCTTGGGAGGTCGGGGCGCAGTGTGGGAGGAGGGGGTGGGGGTGATGGAGTATCAGTTCTGGCATCTCCCCTGACTGCAGTGAACTGGTCACGTTTGAACACATACGTTTGACATGGAGACGCTTAATATTATGTTGCACGTTGCGTGGGGCGGGTGGTTCTGTCAGGGGAGCAGGTTGTCCTCCTTGCCATGCTGCAGGTGAGCTTTCACCTGCAGGTTCTCTCTGCTGCTCACAGCCGGGCTCAACATGAACCAGACAGCAGGACTCGCCCTGCTCTGCTCTGAGCTGTGGCTCGGGTTCTCTTTATTGTTTGAAAGTGTTGTCAGTTTAATTTCTGTATCATCTTTGATATATGACAGATGGCTTTACCAGGAACACAACAAAACACGTTT
The DNA here is from genome assembly GCA_031762355.1 of Hypsolebias martinsi. Lineage (NCBI taxonomy): Eukaryota > Metazoa > Chordata > Actinopteri > Cyprinodontiformes > Rivulidae > Hypsolebias > Hypsolebias martinsi. The sequence continues at coordinate 29,437,822 of JARVGQ010000116.1, read as the reverse complement.
TTTTTTCCCCTATAGTTTTTACGGATGACGGAAATCCGTCCTGGCCACGTTCAAAATGACATAAAACGTTGAGGTGACGGAGAACTATCCATGGATTTAACTAATTTTGAACATCATTACAACTAACAAAACACATTATAATAAACACAATGAATAAACAGCATGGTTAGCATCCATATAAATCCTATGATGAAGTTTTTAAGACACTTCACATTGTGTTTCACTTAATATTAGGCTGAATACTGTTTGAAATATCTGTGGTACTGTGCATCACGAAACTGCAACGACCCAATTTAAAAAACTGTTAGACATCACAAATTCTAATCACCTGATGCTCTGAGAATTTAAACGACACACATTGAATAAGTGCCATTTTTTAAGATAAAAATTCCTTGCTCTGTCTATGGCAGTGATTCCCAACGCTTGTCCTCTAGGAACACTATCCTACATGTTTTAGTTGTTTCCCTGTTTTGACAATAGCAGTAGTTGTCATTGTGATGATGCTGGCATGCCTGTAGACCCAGACTTTTTCACCCAGGGTCTATCTATA
>JARVGQ010000116.1:29404612-29416550 GCA_031762355.1 Hypsolebias martinsi | reverse complement strand
TGCTTGTAGGAGCGTTCATGTAGATAATGTCACCGTAATCAATGGAGGGAAGGAAAGTCACAGACACAAGACGTTTCATACCAAGAAAAGCTTCTTTCAGAATAGATTTGCAAAAAAAGATTAGCAGAGATACCTGTTAAGTTTCTGGCAGAGAAGTGACAGCCATGCTCACTTTTGGTTCCCTGACCCCACATTATACTGTAAATTCTGTTTACTGCTCTCAGCACAACTCATTACTTAACTTTTGAACAAACAAATGGAGGTGATGGAAATCTGACTCTACAGACTGGTTTTCTACATGTTTTATTGACAAGAGCTTTAAAATAACCTGACGCTTGATTAGAAATATTTAATGATGGAGAAAACAAATGTTTACTCGAATGCAAGTTTAGCTTTTTATTTGTATAGCGCCAATTCACAACAAAGTTGTCTCTGTTAAAACATTCACATACATAGAAAAGCGAATTAGTAATGAAGACTGAGACCCACTTAACTTTTCCGTCTTTTGAACCGTAGCTTACCTGCACGGTCGCCCTTCAATGTGTCCCAGACGTTGCAGTTGAAATCGTCGTATCCAGCCAGGAGTAGACGGCCACTCTTGGAGAATGCTACAGAGGTGATGCCACAGATGATGTTGTCGTGTGAGTAAACCATCAGCTCCTGGTCGGCACGCAGGTCAAACAGCCTGCAGGTAGCGTCATCTGAGCCCGTGGCAAAAGCATTGCCATTAGGAAAGAACTGCAAGAAGAGAGGGGAGAGGCTGCTTTATACTCTGTGTACGCATTAATAACACCATTTAAAGCAATTCAGCAACAGTGAACAACTCTACACAGCTGAGCTACAATGTATAACGCACTATAAATTCCTAACAATTGTAAAAACAAAACAAAAAAAAGTTGTTGAAATTACATTTTTTTGACTATAAGGCGCACCGTATAAGGCACAATATTAATGAATGTGTCTGTTTTCATACATAAGGTGCATTAAGCAAAACAAGTTCATTTTGACAGATTTTTGAGCACCGTGTACCACATACAATCGGTTTGAGGTCAACAAGCACAACCAGAAATAATATACAAGGCGCCCTTTACTTAACCAGGTAAATCCTATTGAGATCACAGATGTCTTTTGCAAGGGAGGCCTGGACCTGAAGGCAACATGCATGTTTTTGGTCTGTGGGAGGAAACCAGAGTACCTGGAGAAATCCCACGCAAGCATGAGAAGAACATGCAAACTCCACACAGAAAGACCCGAGGTTTAACTGGGGGATTGAACCCAGGACCTTCTTGCTGTGAGGCAACACTGCTAACCACTGAGCTGTGGCGCTGCCATACAAGGTTTTAATATCATAAGGCTCACTGTCAATTTTTGAGAAAATTGCAAGTGCGCCTTATATTCTGAAAAATACGGTACTTAAATTTGATGAATTCATGTGAGAAAAGGACTTTAAACTTTACGTTTTTAGCCTAAGCTCATTCTAAAGTTAAGCAAACAAACAGCATGCACTGAATTCAGACATGTAAACAAATTGGAAACAAAACTGTATTTACATTTTGTTAGAAGTGGATGGAAAAGTGCACCTTTGTGTGAATAATGACATACGTGCTTCTAAGATTCCTAAAATATCAAAAGCGTTCATTTCTTTAAAGGCATTTTACAGCAGGAGCTGGACAAACTCAAATTCTTTTTAAATGCATTTTTTTTTTTAATTTAAGAACCATAATCATTTTTAACTAAGCTAAAGGCTTTCAGAATAAAAGTCATCTCTCTGTGCAACAAGTAATTTTTTAGCTTTGCTTTCACAGACTGAGCTTTTATTTGGACATATTTATTTTTGTTTTTATTTATTTTTATTTGCCCTGAGGTCTAGGCCAGCATACAAATGACACTTCTATCCTAAATTTTACAACTAACTGCTTCTGCATTTTGCCTGCAGCAGCTACATATACATTAGGCAGCTTCACACTTGAAAATCGAGATGATTTGTATGTAACGAGTTCTGTGTTTGTGTGCGGCCTCGTACACAGATGGCATTGATGTCCGACTCGTGGCCAGTGAAGGTCTGTCGGCACATTCCTTCTCTGATGTCCCAGAGCTTGGCCGAGGCATCGCAGGCTCCAGACACAAACAGCCTGGTGTCAGGCGCCAGAGAGAGACTCATCACATCACCGGTGTGTCCGGCAAATGTAGTTGTCTGCTGACCGGTCTCGATGTCCCACAGAGCACTGTGAGAAATGCAGAACATGAAGGTTAAGAAATACTCCACACAATAACTGCACACAGGAACTGAACTGTAAGTTAGATCCAAACAGACTCACTTTACAGAAACTCAAGATGTGATGTCTGAAATTACAGTTCTCTGCAAAATTCACAAGTTAATATCTAAAAAAGTTAAGTCAAGTCAGATCATCTGGATGTTCCAAAAAAAAATGTCCAGATGACCTGATTGAACTTTTTAAAGATTTTTCCACTTGGATTATTGAGCATGCATCAGGATATTAAAAGTTAATAATTTAATTTCTTTCCCCTTGCAGAAATAATGTAATAGTACAAAATAAAATATAAGTTTTTGAGCCGATAGTAATGGTACAAACTGAACATTTTTAAAATGTAAATTTTTTTTTAGTAATGAAACAAAATTAATGAGGTAGTAAATATAGATGCTGCATTAAACAGTATTAGGTGCAATACCACAACTCACCAGGTGGTGTCTCCAGAGCTAGTGACAATCTGGTTGTCATCCAGAAAGCGACAGCAGGACAAGTAGCCTAAACAGAATAAAACACACCGATTACTTCCTTTTGAGCTACTTTCCCCACTTCCCATTATAACCAAGAGTTGAAGATTTAATTGTTTCTCTCTGAAGAAGAAGAAGAGGTCTTATTTTAAACAGTCATCACACCCACAGAGAAGTCTATGTGAACTTGATGTGGGGGAGATGAATTGACTAATTCACAACCACAAAAAGAAAAGAAGCTGTAGGGCATCTCCTGCTTCGTGACTTGCTTCCATAATTCATCCATTACTAGTTGGTAAAGTGTATATACCCCTCCCTATAGTTAGGGAACTGGAACTAAAATGCTGACACACTTCCTGCATCATGTGACTCAGATCAGATGAATGCTCCTTGCTTAACACTTTCATTAGTTTGTAATGGTGTAAGGTTTGCCAACCGTCTAAGTTCAATAAAGTTTAACTACAAGAATGGCATATTTTTAAACAGCGCTTAGGACAGGGCATCAAATAAAATACACATTTTAAAATGGCTTTTACTTAACATGTTCTTTTGGACACCAGATTTTGTAACGCACGGAAGCTCAACTTCACCAAATCTTCAGGCGATGGATGCAACTGTGTTTAATTTTTTTTTCATATTTGAGTACATTTTACAATAAATAATTAAGTTGCATATGGTAACATCAAACACGGAATGGTAAGCAAATAACAGCAGTAGTTCAGTGCTCGAGTGACATTTCTGATCAACTTAAAATCCCTGCATTTGTTTTTGACCAACAGATGTGCTGCTATCTGGTCTGTGGTGCCTTAAAACTTTAGCTTACTGGACAATGTTCAGCTATTGGCTGCAACTTGAGTTGTATTTTATTGAGTGCTAAAATAAACCTAACTGGTGTGATTATACACCTTCTGAGGAGGTACAAGTCTTGGTACTGAGCTGTTCAAATCACTCAAACTCATGACAGGGCTCAGCAACATGGGTTGGGGTCGTGGCACGTTTTATGGTTCTTAAGGCTCCACACCTAGTATAAATACGCTTTACTGGATTTATCTGACCTTTTATAAAATTCATTGAATGATGATTAAGTAGATACAAGCCAACAGAAATGTCTGTTCTACCTGTGTGTCCAGCCAGCTCACGGCTGACGCGCACATTTCCTTCACGGGTCTTCAGGTTGTAGATGGAGCAGATGTTGTCCAGGCCACCACAGGCAACATAGTTCCCAGAAGGGGCGTAGGCGCACGTCATCACCCAGGAGGAGCGCAACGGGATAGCATGGACCTGGAGGAGAGAAACAAGATTTAATATTAGATAGTATGCAGTGACAGATGGAAGGGGAAGAGGGAGAGGAGGGCAATGTCACAAAGTCTGTCTGCAACATTAACGTAACCTTTCAAGGACAATACCCACTATAAATAGATTTTACTTGGCAGCTACAAACACAATCAACTCAGCATTCTGTCAATTTAAACAAAGCCATCTTCTGGAAATCTGAAGGTGATAAACACTGTTTCATTTTGTCACAATCTAAAATTTGTTTTGCTTAAAACATTATACTCCTACTATAAAATTATTCAAGTCTAATAACTTATTTGCTCTGGTTTATGTGCATCTTGTGCTGCTGATTCGTTCGGGGTTTGAGACAGAGTCTTGATTAAAGAGTGGTTTAGCCTGACTTTTAGTTTTATATTAGCTTAAGCTCGGTCATTAAATCTTTAAACAAAACCCTTTTAATACAAGTCGATAAAACAAGCGACGTTTTTAAGCAATTACATCCTTTACGCTGTACTTCCGTCTCACTTAACTCACCGACAGTGTTGATATAATAAAATTTAAGAGTTTTTACCTTGTTTGTGGTGTAGCTGTCCCATATAATGAGTTTGCCATCCTGGGAAGCACTGACCAAAAGCCTGGTAAAAAAAAAAAAAAAAGATAAAAATAATCTAAAATTCACAAAATAAAAATCTTAAATGTTTTGAAACGCACAGAAAATGCTTGTTAAACTGAGACAAATGCAGCAAGTCTAAGTTGAAACAGCACTAATCTATTCCCATTTTGAATATATTATGCATGTTTTCCTTTAAATTCTATTAGACTATCAGTTTGTGAATTACAAAGCAGACTGAGTTGTGTTGTTTTTGTTGTACTGATTTCATAATTGGAAAAAATTAAGATACACTGCGGAACAGTTTCATTTGCAATGCGTCTGTATTCATACAAGAAACTTCACTACAAACACTACACTGTCTGATATAGTGCATTGTTGTAATGTTTGTATTGTGATCTCGACGTCAGCATTACAGTACTTCCCAGAACAGACGCTAATCCTGATTAAAAACAAAAATACAGACTCCCCTCTAAGCAGTTGTATAAAACAACTTCCTTTAAACAGCACCTACAGGCTGTGAACGACACTTTTTTTTTTAACCAGGATTCTTTCCAAACTCTTGTTCTAGAGAACTCTCTTAGGTACCCCTGTGCTTTCATGTGCTATCTGGGTGACTCCTACAAGAGTAACCACAGTGATGGTCCCAATGCACACGGGTTCAGCAGAGAGAGTGAACAAACCAAAGGCTGCGGGGACTAAGACTGTCTTAACTACTGCACTGGCAGAGACGTGCTCACATGCAACAATTCAGCACGTAGAAAATTCAGGATAAATAGTTGTGCCCCTATTTTGTTGATTTAGGAGAATCTGATTCAACTTTTTTCTACAGGAAAAACAAAACAAAACAAAATATGGAGCATAGGATAAAGTTAGAAGCAGCAAAAATGTGCGTACTTTGGAATCCGACTTTAAAATTACTTTTTGTGAACTGTAGGAGTGTTTTTGTCAGCTGAGACAATGATACAATGCGTTGAAGCTCTCCTAGTCAGAACAGAGCTATACTATGACAAAGATGCTCCTGAAGTGATGACAATCAACTGAATCAATCATCAGGTCTGTTAGAAATGCTACTATTCAACAAAAATGCTCAGGGCGCCACAGTTTCTGAACGCCGGCAGCTCAGGCCAGACATCCAGCATTTTTTTTCATTTAATCTTTACTTATACAGGTTAGTCTCACTGAGTCACGAGGACTTATTTACATGACAGACCTGTTTTAAACCAAAAAAACAAATAAATAAAAAAAGTCATTATGCAAATAAATCAAGAATTACAATGATCTGTTGCCTTTAAAATTTTAAATACCTTTTACGTATATTTGTTTGTTTTATTGCATTGAATCATGAATGCAATAAATAGAACTCCAAACCCAGAACAATTTATTTATTTATTTTTTTACTCAGGTGGGTTGGCCTGAAGTCTGGCCCACGGGCCGCCAGTTGAATAGCGCCGGCTGAGAGGCTCCGAGTTTGACACAAACAAGTTTAGTAGTGTGTGGCAGGCCTCCCTAAACACCATTACTTTCTTTGCGTCATTTGAAGACAGCAAACCCAGGACAAAATTAAGTTGCTTGTGATCACTTTAATGTTTACCAATGTTGTTTTTGGGGAAAAAATAAAAATAAGAAGTATGCAGCTCAAATTAACATGGCTTTTTATAATAACACTCAGGCCAGACCACATTTCCATCAACTGTGTCAAGTGCTGGGTCTTAAAAAGTGGTTTTAAATATTTGTGCTATTTTAAAATGTAGGATAAGCACTACAGTCTGGGGATTGGGAAAAAAAATACTGAAAACACTTTTAGAATTGATTAGGTGTAAAACAACAACAAAAACTATTATTCCAAAATTCACGTCAATAAATCATTCTAGTCTAAAAAATAAAATAAAGCACCAAAACAAAACTGTTGGCTCAACTGACGGTTAATACATGTTTTTCATGTATTAATCGTTAATTGAGCCCTTGAACAAGAACAAAAATGACAAAACCACCAGGAGTAAGTTGCTGTTTTCATTAGGATTGAGGTAATATAACTGTATTCAAGCTTTCTGTGCCAAACGTTTGTATTTGATTTTCATCGCCTCAGTAGCTTAATCTCTTCAGGAATTTATGGTGATCTAATAAATACCCACACACCACTGGAAGAAGGTGAAACAGCAAAAATGCAACAATCTAACTTTTCTTTCCTCAGGTATGCGACGACGTAAATAAAAAAGTAAGTAGTTTACAACAGCTTCTATGTGTACCATTACTGACCAGCACCACTGTGGATAAATTTTGTGAAGGGGAAGAAAAAAGTAAATAACAAATTAAAAGCTTTATGAGAAGTGAGGTTTATAGCTTATCTCCTTGGTGATCAGCCTTAAAACTTGGTTTAACAAAGGCCGACTCCATTTTGAGTATTTTCCCTACCCACATCACATCTTGATGCACACAAACACACAAAAGTGTAGACACGTCGAGATCAAGTGACTTGCTATTTTAGGATGAAGACTGATACAAGCTATAAAAAATAATTTGACAGAGACCCACAGAAGAAAAACCCTCAGGCCAGGTTTTATATTTACTGCATGTAGGCAAAGACTGAGTAAAGGCCATGAAATGCTTGATTATTGGGAAGAATGGAGTTGAATGAGTTCACCTTGAGTCAGTTCCCCAGTGCATGGCATAGATTTTAGCCAGATGCCCTCTCAGCGTTCGTCTAGTGCGCATCTGAATTCGGCCAACAGGGTCAACGTTAGCTGTGATCTAAATAGGAACAAAATAGAGTTACTTAGAGAGAACTGTGACAATATTTTGCGTTGTGTACACAATCTTTATGTAGAAGTAGTTTGTTGAAAGCTCTTTTAAAAATAATGCCGTTTATGAATACCTTGAAATACATAAAGCTGATTTCAAAACATATTTTATAGCTTAACATTAAATGATAAAGAGTCACAATCATGCACAATGCACTTTATTTTATTTTTACCTGAGACAGGGTAGCATCTGCACACGCTTTCCTGGCATCCTGGAACAAAATGATACAATCAGTATTCCAATTATCATTTAAATTAACAGAAAAGTTGGCATTAGATTTAACAGGCTATTAAAACTTTGCGGTATGCAATGAGAAGCAATTTAAAACTAATAATGTGTGTTATCAATCTAACTTGGCTCTGGCACTGACTGTTCAACAGCAGCTAATTTCAATGTATGCATTTATGGCACACAAGTGAAAAAGATACATGAAAACATTGACCTGAAAAGGATATTAAATTACTCTTCGTCTTAGTTCATCAATAACTCGTATGGTGGTCAAAATGGGAATATTACTTCAAATATATTCCATAAACCAAAATTTTGTCAGTCAGTTTGTTTAACTCATGACAAAATGTATTGGTATGGCTTCCAACTGAACAGCATAGAACTAAAGCAGCAGACCTGCAGATGTAGGAAAAGGACTTACTCTGATCTGGTTCTTGAGTTGCTCAGCCTCCTGGCGTAGCTGATCCAGTTCACTCATTTTCCTCTGCTAATGGTGTGCTTTGCTCCGCCGCCTAGACTCTTGCTGATCTATAGAAGACGAGAGGAAAAAAAAACCAACATGAATGTCAAACACGTCATACTTTGGATCTGTAGAAATACACAGTTAGACTGAACTAACAACTTTGGGCTCCACATTGTTTTTATGCTACCACTCATGGTAGAAACGTGCATTAAGTTAACAGTTTATGGATAATAACTTCAGCAAAATGCAGCCGAAGATCAGAGTTTTTCATAAATCCATTCCGTGCAGCTCGGACAAAGTGAAAGCGAATCACTTTCGAGACAGCTCAAGACTCGTCCTTGCCAGCTTGAAACTGTAGCCTAGCAACAAGCTCTATGCAGCTTCTTAAGGCTTAAGGTAACAAATTTGAGCATGATGGTGAATGGCTTTACTTTTTCCTCCCAAACAGCAAACCTTTGGGCAAACATCTTGGAACGATCAAGGAGGAATGCAATTTCTCAAATCCATACAAATTAATAAACCCATTCCTGCACATTTGAGCCCAACATACCTCTTAATTTTCAAAATGCAGCAAGGATCAGGTGTATAGACATCAAGAAACAACCGAGTCAAGAGACCACCCAGGGGTTTGCTGTACTACTGTAGACCCAAGGAGTTTGGAGGTGTAGGGTTTGTTAATGCCATCAATGCTTGTAGACTCTAAACTCCCTTTCCAATGTCATCCCTGTAATCCTGGGACACAGTTGATTCAGCTCCTCCAGCCAAATCCGGTTAAGACGAAACCTGCTGATGATCCTAAAAGCAGTGGCTATCCCGCTGACCCCAATCCTCTGGTTGACGCTTTGAACACAGATACTTTCACTACCCATGAAAAGTTTTGTGCAAAGGAAAATCATATCCCAATAAAACTGAACTTGGGCTCAAATGCTGGAAGGCATCTAGCAAGGTTGAGTCAGGTCGTCTGGATTCTGGATAGGTTCTTCTTTGTTCAAACATTTCCTCTGGAAGGCATGTTACAACACGCAACACTTAAAAGAATCACTACCGATCGATGCAAGTATGCAAGCCATGCTAAGATGCTAAACTTTCCCTTCACTCTATACTACAGCTTCAGTTTAAAATTGATTTAGTCAGTCTCCTAAAATAAGAAATCGTATCAATTCTCCCAACATCAACAGTTCCAAGAACCATCCGTCATATGAAATAAAACTGGCCTTTTCTTGAAAAAAAAAAAATCTTGATTGGTCAATTAAAATTAACACTGAAAACACACCTTACCTCACTGTTTCTGTGTGTTTAGATTCAAGCTCTTCCTCCTGAAGAGTGTTGAGACCTTCTGAATGAACACTTTATCCTACATGTGCCTGAGATATTAGCAGCTCTCTGTCACCTGATTGGCCAATGCTATCTCAGCAAGGCTCCTTAGCGCCCTAATCTTTGTAATAAAAACATGTTTGTGCATAATTATTAATGTCTTATTTTGATCCACACCTATATGCTGAGTAAAAAGCAAAGTAATTGTCATCTTTCAAAAAAAGAAGGGTCAGAAAAAAACATGAACACATTATTGACCTTTAGAAAAGACTGGATTAGGTCAAGGACTGCTGTGCTACAATTAAAGTAAAGCATGGTGGTGATGGCAACACTTGTTGATTAGAAACGGCACTTCAAATTTAAGCATCTTTGTTGATTTTCAGTTCACAATGCCAAAAATATTCTAGGTAAAATAGTTAAAGATAAAGGCTAAATTATGTGACCGAAACGGTTTTGAAACCAGCCATAAGGGTACAAGGTGAACAGCACCCATTATGATGTTAAAACAAGTTGAGCAGAAAAAGGAAAAAGCAGTAAAATGTTTTAAGTAAAAATGGGTGCGTGCCATTTAGCTTGTTCATTTACTTAGATTAGAAACCAATCAAACAAGCATGAACGCAACAGGCTTCAGACATTTTGTCAAAGACTAATTTTAGATGAGCACAAAGAAATGTGCAAAAATGTTGTACTTTACAGACTTTATAAACCTGTTAGGATCTGGGGTAATCTCTGCACATGTGTGCAGGTAATTTGTGTGCTGCACCAGGTGTTAATGGGTTAAACAAGACAAACCCGTGCTCGGTTGGCTGAGGTCAGGTGATGTTTGAAAGATGTCAGGAAAATTCCCCATCTTCCCTCTTCTTCCTAAAAAGAATGTATAAATGTAACTGTGATGGGACACCCCAACACTCCTTCAAAGCATTTTATTGTTTAGTCAAAGAGTTTTATATTTTTACAATTTATTTAATTATTTAAGACTTTGCATTGCAAAAAAGGTAATGTTTTATAAATGTTACTTTCTTCAAAGATTTATTTCAAAACTACTACCAAAAACCCTAAAATAAATCAGAAATCCTTACTGATTATCAGTATTAGCACAAGTGGTGTGATTGAGGGAAATATTTTTCCTATTCTGCTAGTGGTGGGAGTGTTGAAGCCACTGGCGGTGCAACAGATAGAGCCTCTTCTCTGCCGCCTTCTCTTTCTACCAGCTATTTTTAGTTAGGTGCAGGGGGAGGAGGAGAAAGAGGAAGAGGGAAGCAGACTTCACATTTTCCAGCCACTCCTATCAGCTCCCACATCTCAAGTGCAACAGTGACAAGGAGAGAGGAAGTGTAATTCGACTCCACACAGACACACAGTTCATTGTTATTTCTTCTTCCCGAAGAGCAATAATCACCACCTACTTTCACGCCATCTTAATTTAGCCTAAAATGTTTAGCATGAGCTTCCTTTAAGAGTATAAGATAAAAATAACTTGTATAAAATTAGATTTTTTTTTGCTAAGTCTAGAAATAAAATTGTGCATACCATGTATCATATGCATTTCAACTCAACTTAAAAGCATTAACAGAAATAAAAAAAACACATCACTCCATTCATACCGAACACATGAATGCTAAACAAAAGAACTAGGGGTAGCATGTGTAAAAGGACATTACCCACAGAATGCTGTAATGGGGTCTGGCAGAAGATTTCTGGGGCAGACAAGATGTTGTCACCCTGATGACATAAGAAAAGAGGCAAGCAGAGAGATGTTCTTGTGCACAAGAGGATAGAAGCCAGTGAGGCAAGCTGGAGGACAGAGACAGATTAAACTAATGAGAGTGAACAAGCAGAGGACAATTGGGAGGGTAGCTGCTAATTAACCCCTTGATAAAGGGGGGCAAGGCATGTTAGTGTTCCCACATTAAATAAATAAATAAATAAATCGAAATGGGAATACACTCTGGATTTCATGGCCTTCGTGAAATGCTGCTTGTTATTGACGGTACTTTGATTTTCATCCTAATAAAGTATGTGTTTAGGTACTCATACATTTAAAATATTGCCTATAATGAACAAAAGGTCAACAGTGAGAAAATTTAAATGACATAATGAACATTCGTGACTTAAAAATTAAAACTTTTCCTGGCGAAACATGGTGTTCGTGTATTGGTGTTTGCAATACAATCGCCTCAGGTTCAGACACTTTGACAAGTAATTGTAGTAAAAGTTAAAGAAAAAAGGCCATGTTTGGATTCACAAAATTATGAATACCGTACTAAAACATTAAATATGAAATAATGAATTAAGAGTATGTTATTTTGAAGGAGTGTATATTTTGGTAACCTTAGCTTTAACTGAACTGTAGCCATATTTCTGTATCACTACGTTCTGTAGTGACAACTTTGGAACCTGTAGCAGTGGTTTGTGGCGTTTCTCAATATCAAACTGCCTTCAAATGTCCAGATGTTTTTTGTTAAAAGATTAAGTTGTTATAATCTTAAGGGAACTGATATGTTTGTGA
>JARVGQ010000116.1:29323083-29359080 GCA_031762355.1 Hypsolebias martinsi | reverse complement strand
CATATTTAAGTATTACTACGGTAAAGAACTGTTTTGTCTAGTAAAATAAAAATAAGATTCAGAATTGTTTGCATTTGTTCTGAAATGGTGCGAGAAGTTATCTTTCATTAAAAAAAAAAAAAGTTTCCTTTCATTTCCATAAGGTGTCCAGCAGAGTGCGTCAGCACACTACAGAAGCATCAACCATGACCGTTTGGGTCGTTGGCATGGCATAACAGTATTTAACAGTATTCAAAAGAAGTTTACATTTTGTAGCAGTTGTGTCGATTATATTTTGTGGCACACAAAACAAAACAAACAAAAACAAAAAAAAAAACATGATTACAGATAAAGCTCAGAGTACAAAGATCAGTTTATACAATAATACTGTACCGGTAAAATTCTGTCTATCATTCAGACGGCTGTATGGAACAAAATTTTGCTGTGCAATGACAATAAAGTTGATTCTGATAAGTAAATGAGTAAATCTGCATTGTATTTTTTCCAAAAGGTGAGAAAAATCTAATTCCTATAGAAGGAAAATTATCCAAACAGTGCAGCAGTAGCTGTGGAGTTTTCACTTATTGCTGCCCTTCCATCCCCCGTGGCATGTGGAAGTTTGTATTTGAAAAATAAGGGCGTGAAAAGAACAGTTTTTACCTAATGTTGTTAGCTTTTCCTTAAATTTCAAAGTGCAGTTCCTGGTAGCCATCAGCCAATGGCGGTTGAACACCCTGAGATGTATCTAAAAAGGCCCAGTATTAAATACTGATGTAGGGAAACAGATTTAGCCTGTAAGGTATACACTTGTTGCTTCTAGTCTGATGATCTCTTGGAAGTTATTTCCTCCCAAGCTCACCCAAAGACACAGAAGAAGATGTGCAGTTGTTTAGAACTGCAGCTTGTGTGTGAATATATGAGTGAAGATAAAAAGGGGTCTACTCCACCTCTCCAGGGAGAAGGCGTCCTGCTGCGGGAGAGATACTGATGTCTGAATTCTCTGGTGGGGTAAAGCAGAACAACCTGGGAACCTCAACCGTCATGGTATCTTCGGCCGCTGGAGTTACTGTTCGTTTGAACTGGTTATTGTCTGCGTGGTGGCTGATCAGTTGAAAAACAGCAGTGGACTTGTCACCAACTGCAGTGGCTCTAAACTGAACCAGAGAACGAGAGAGCTCCAGCGGTGGGTGAACTCCTACAGCTCGGCAGGATAGTAGAAACTCTCTGGTGTTTAAAGAAGGCTTTAGTTGGTAATCATGTCCAATCATTCTGGAAATCATCACGACACCCATGCACACTCAGTAAAAAATGAAAGTTAACCTGTTAATTCCAGATTGGCAGCTGAGTTGAAAATGATACTCCTGGGCTTTTTTGGGACTGAAGATCAAATTAATGTCCAGAGTTTCTTGAGGGAGCAGAGTACCAAAACCATCGTTAGGCTGGATCTCAATGAACTGTAAACACATACACAGAGCATCTAAAAAACCCAATAAACAGATTTTATTAATCTTATGATGTGTTTTTTTTTATGCATTCAATAAACTTTTGAACAATAATGCTAACACTAGTTTACATTTTGCTGGTGGAAGTGGTGGTAAATTCCACCATTACCAGAAAGAATACAAACTGTCTGCAAGAGCAAAAAATAAACAAGTGCAGTTATTATAATTAAGTTACTTCTTTAGTTACCATTTACTCATTCTCAGGCTTTACAATGTAAAGGATGATTTATCACACTAATAAACTTATAAAGGAGAAGAACAGCTCAGATTTTTTAAGGCAAAAAAAAAGTTTATAATTAATCTGACATCAATAACAGAATAAAAGTTTTGCTCACAATATCCTACAGGATTAGGATTTAATGAAGTACCTCTGGAACAGACAAAAAGCCAAAGTCTTGAGGTAGGAGGGAAAGGTTAGTGATGTGCACGCTGCTCCTGACGGACTGATAGATGGAGCAGAAGCCAAAGTCAATCTCAGTCTTGTCAAACTGCAGATCTGACGATGTCACAATTGCCTGGACAGTAAATCGGGCAGGATGAAGCTAAAAGTGGGAAAAAAAAAAAAATTACATTTTTGTAAACATCTGACCAGTTCTTAGTGGATCGCTTTAATAAACAACAAGAATGAAGATGACTTTCTTTCACATCTTTGGTCTTTATTTATCTGTTAAAAGTAGATCACTACTTTTTGCTTAGATTTTCCTAAATCAAATTGTACCTTCATAATTTTATTATATTTTATGATCGTTGTTGAACTCTTAAGTTCTTTTTTTAATTTTATCTTATTTCACAGACATAAATATTTACAGTATGAACAGTTTTTTTTTTTTTTTTTAGCAACATTACATTTGACTTCAGTTTTTCAATATGAAACTGAGTAATGTATTTATGCAGATCTCTATTCTTCATAACTGGGCAATCACAAGCTGTTTGTTTTTGTGCTATCAAACATGCGACTGTGGCTCAAAGTGATTTGTAGAAAATGAAATACCAGCACCAACCTACAGGAACAGCTTCTCTTTTCTTTCCTTGGCAAGTCTTCCTCAATACTTCACTGATTTTATCAAATAAAAAAAACAACAAATGTTCATATCTGAACCCTCTGATGCAACATGCAGTCTGTATAACAGCTCCAACCCAACAGGGGTCTTCTCAAAAATATGAACTTCAAAAATACTAATGTTATTGAAGCAGGAGAGAAAAAATGTCCATCTGCTGGAGACTATTTTAGGCAGAAGCTTTTACAAATTTTAAGCTCTGGTGAATATTTGGGGCAGCAGGATAAGGTGTCCAAAATAAACTAGTCTCAGCATGTTTGTGGTAATGAATCAGCCTCCTGTCACCTGCTGGAAAAATGGGACTCATCAAGTTTGTAATATTTTAATTATTATTAACCGAGCTCGAAAGCATAGAAGGAATTTAGCTTGGTTTAGTTCACTAAAGTTAAAATTGTTTGGTTGAAGAATGAAAAAGCTGAACATGTGTAAATTTGTGGGTTGCATTACAAGTTAGTCTTTTAAAAATATATTTTTTTTAATTTCTTGGATTTAAGATGACGTCTTCTTGAGTCAGCTCTGTGTCATTGTGCGGCATAGCTTTCTTGGCTGCTGCGACGTCCGTTGACCAAACTTTGTGTGTGTGTGTGTGTGTGTGTGTGTGTGTGTTTTTTTTTTTTTTTTTTTTGTCTTTTGCCAGGAGCTTAGGGTCTGGGGGCTGGAAACAACAGCTTTGGTTTTTCAAAGGAACATTTAAATATTTCTAATTCTACAAGACATGAACTCAGACCGCTGGAGGGTAAGAGGATGGTGACAGTTTGGCAAAAATGACAAGATTCAGATTTAAAAGGACCAAAATGAGCTGGCAAAAGTGCAGCTCAAATGTCTCAATGGCTGCACTAATATATAAGAATAAAGACAGCCATTTCAGGATTTCAAAATTTATGAATACATTTAGTGACATTTTTACCTTAATTGCAAATAGTGTACCTGTAAACGTTTGGTCACTGATGTTAATGAAGAGATAGTGGCTAAGTAAAAGTAAAAGCTGAGGGGTCCAGCTGAGCTCAGGACTCCTACAGCGAGGAGATCTGGTAGCTCTGCAGTGAACTGTTACAGTTTGGCTCCACCTGTACCTTAAGGAAGAAGGGTCACTGCAAATTGATACAGTTTGTCAAAGCAATCACATTATCCTAATAAAACACTTTGTTCCAAGTGGCTTCATCCAAATGGCAGCAATAAGGCTGAGCAAAATTAACCCACGTGAGCAGCGAAACAAGGGGGCGTGGCCTGTCAATCACCTAACACCATAAACACAAATTAAATCTTATGCTGTTGTGTTCAGGCTGTAAAAATTCATACCATTTAGAAGAATGGCGCTAATGCTGTTCTATATTTAACATAAGTGTTAATCTGTTTAAATAAGGTAACAGTAATTTTAGTCTATTTATTGTAAAGGTTAAGGGGGGTCTCAACATTTGTAGATGTTTTTGTTTATAATCATAAAGTACAGCTATAATCACAATTTCTATTTTCCAAGTTTAGGCTAACATTATTATGGTGAAACAAACAAAATGCTTTGACTTTTATTTGACTGAGTTCTTCTTAATATTTATAATGATTGTGTCTTACAAATATTACGGTTTTTAAAGGAATGTGTAATGACAAACTGACAAGGCCGCACAGAAACAAAGGGAAAAACAACTTTACATCATCAACTGATAGCAAAAAAGTCTATACAGTTGTGTCTTTATTTTGTGCTAATGAGAACATTTTGAGTCAAACAACACGGGGTAACCTTTATGCTTGGTTTATTAGCAACCGTGGAGTAACTGGGCCTTGAGGGTGGAAGATAATTTTAGCTTGTTACCAGCAAAATAGGTTACAACCTTCAGTGGCTTCGCCTGTTTGTGACAAAGTAGGACTCAAGCACAATGCTGCACAGTGAGCATACTGTCTGCAAGACTGCTGCAGTGTTTACTTGTAAAATAAATGCAGCTTGTAGGCACTGCATAAAATATAAAATACTGCATAGTACAAACCTGGCCTGCAACTTGCACAGTCATTGGAACCTCAAGGACTCCTGTATCTTTGTCAAAATAATTCTCTGCATCTTTGGATAGGGAATGCCTATGATTAAAAAAAGGATATATTTTTAATGCAAAGCAGTGTTTTCTTATAAAAACAAATCAAGTTCATAACTGCAAGCAGAGGAGAGAACCCCCCCCCCCACCACCACCAATAATGACTTTTAACACACAATAAATACAACAATGCTTTCAACAAGTTTATTTTTAATCCATAGATGCCAAATAGCATTTAAATGCTGTGAGCCCCTCCTGGGAATTTTGAGAGAAAGATGAAGACTCAGACCCAGAAGACCCATTACTTTACTTTAACCCACGGCTGTAGGATCGGCTTGCCAGAAAAAGCAGGAGAAAGATGAAGAGTGCGCCTCCACACTACTGTAGGTTGTAGCCATGGTGATGAGAGACGTAAGCATGATTCAAAGAGGACCAGCAGTCATGCACAAGCTTATGTAAAACCCCAGCCCTTCAATCTCACCAAGAGTCGAAAGCACCACTGCATATCTTAAATTAACATTCTGGATAGTCAAAATGTAATTGTGACTAGTCAAAACTCATTTTTAGATATCTAGAATGTAATTACGGATAGTCAGATTACTCGATATTATGTCAAAAGGGCTTGCCATATTGCATATACTGTATGTGCATGATTCAGTATCATATGGTCAAATGATAAATGAAGTTTATTTACCTTTTTTAAATTTCTCTCCCTTTTAGTTCTTGATTTCCTCTGCCTTTCACTTGTCTCACTTTTATTAATGGTTTATCTTGACATCTAATGTTGTTAAAGTTGGTGGTTTAAAGGCTTTTCACACATCATGTTTTTTTTTTTTTTAAAGCATAACAACCAAGTCTTAAATTGACACAGGTCTATGTTTCATAATTCTAAAAACCTCACCACTAGAGAGCTGAAAGCCAGAGAGTTTACTAATCAAAATTAAATCTCTCTAAGTCATCTTTTCTTTTTTCATAGCTTAACAAATGAGTACAGAGGGTATATTTAAAGAAGCACTCTTTTACTGTCTACTAATAGAATCGCTGCTGGAGAGTCACTCTTGAATTAGCTTGGCAGGGCAGTGTGGAAAAGCCTGGTGGGGCGTCACCAGACCCATATGTTAGAAGAATTTGCAGAAGGATGGCGCTTCAGATTTGTCAGTGTCCTGAACAGATTTGCTTGTGCTCTTCCTCTCGATAGCCAGATTATCCACAGTAATTCTCCTTTTTAGTCTTAAATGGTACATCCGAGATTAGTGTAAGATAGAAGATGATGCTTAAACGTTGAATAAATGCTTAACACTTTTAAAGTACTTCATTTAAAACACTTAAATAACTGAGCTAAATTTAACATGTCTTTAAGATCCTCCATGAAACCTTAATCGATACAAGAGATTTGTGACCATTATCCATTATAATCTAAAAAAAAAAGAGAGCATTCTTTTACGATAGTCCATGACTGAACAAAAACTGTTTTTTTTTTCCAACATGCATATATTTCTCTTGAATGTGGAGTCTTGCTTGAATACTTCATCATTAAAATAAGTGATTTTGAAAAGGATTATGGATTAGGAAGCTTTGAGGGGTTTAGACTACTGTATAGGATCATAAAAGAGTAAAAATGACAGGAAAAGACCATGACGAGAATCCTAAAAAACATGGTAACCAAACCAGTTACTACATTTGTTTGATTAGTTTTCACACAATACATAGTCCTATTACAGTTCCTGGTACCAACATGAGCAAAAGGCTAGCAGTAAAAAGCACTGGTAGAGCTGTTCAGCATAATCTGCAGTAAATCATCCTTGTAATCTCCCTTTTATCAGCCGGAACTGCTGGGGTGGGACCCATTGCTTGCTCTTCTGAGATTAAACCCCTCTGACAAGCAATCCCATTCAAATGATCCTGTCATGAGGTTACATGGAAAAAAAAAATAAGGAAACAAATGTATTTTGTGTGTTAGATTAGGTAAATGGTGACAGGTGTAGAAATAAAGCCCAAATGACACTTTGAAATATTGCTTGGTATTTTTGCCTTACTTGGAAAAGCGAATCCTTAAAGGAGGGCGGAACATAGTTCCATGGTTAGGTAATTTTTCAAATACCCATTAAAATGTACAAAGAAGGACAACGTTATTCCAGTAAAAACATACAAAGATAAAGAACACCAACCAATAAAGGCTGTTGTTAGCCAACAAACCAAAATTACAAATTCCGTACTAAATTTGAGTGAAGCTGTAAAATATCTAGACTTTATAACATCTCACAAGGTTATCCCACACAAGACAGGGCCTGGAGCAATGTGGATGTCCTAGCTGGGCCTTCCTCAAAGCAGAGAAGAAACTCAAACAGGACTCCAGTCAGCCATCAGGTGAAAAGGAGGAACCCAGACCCAGACCAGTGGTCGTTTGTTGCGGGAGTATCAGAGAAACTGAGAAGTTTATTTTTTAAACATGACGTCCCAATGGCTTTCAAACCCCAAAATACATTATGGCGAAGACTGGCTCATCCCAAAGATCCAGTCCTCTGGCACAAACAGAGTAATATTGTGTATGCTGTTCAGTGTCAGGAGGGCTGTGATCAGTCTTACATCAGGGAAACTAAATGGACCAGCACAGAAAAGCAACATCAGGCCAGGACTCTGCGGTCTACACTCATCTCCAGGCCAACAGACACTTTTTCAGGAATGAAGATGTTCACATCCTTGATAAAGAGGAACAGTGGTTTGAAAAAGGAGTGAAGGAAGCCATCTTAGTGAAGAGAAACTATCCATCATTAAACAGGGGCAGAGGCCTCCATGTTCAACTGTCCCCCTCTTACAATAAAATACAAAACAACTTTATTTATAAAGCCAACAAAGTCCATGCTCAATAATCCAGGTATACAATCCAACAATTTCCAGTCAGGTCATCTGGATAGTTTATTTTATTGTGTTGAAACGTTTCACCTTCCATCCAGAAGGCTTCGTCAGTCAAGGAAACACACAACACACAACTGGGTTTATTTATAAAGCACTTTAAAAACAACACCATTGGCCAAAGTGTTGTACACTAACAAAAACAATTACAATGATGCTATTGCATCACTCAGCCCTCTGTGAATAGCAAGCGACCATCTTCATCAAGCAGTCATCCTAACACTCAATCGTTAGGCTGATGGGCCTCCTTTTACATATGAGCAACCAGTTCTGGCTTTCACCAGCCAGCTGGTTGACCCACTATGAGAAGATGCTGTTTATAAGACTGAGTTTGTTGCAGCTCCTCAGACTGAAGAAGTCTTTAGGATAAAAGACGAAACGTGTCCACAAAGAAGAATTCGTCCAGAAGACCTGACTCAACCTTGTTAGAACTTCAACATATTACTACCACAACTGAAAAGACAAATTAATTAGTAAACAAAATAACTCTCCTAAACTTAAATCTGCATAAAAGTAATATAATGCTAAGAGTATGGTGTGAAAGAAAAACTCGTGATCATGGCCATCCTTCTTTCAAATGAGTGGTCCTCCAAGCAGAATAGGCAAACCAACATGTGTGCCACTGCTCTTTGAGATAGCGTGGAGACAACATTTTGTAGTGTTCAGAACAACGCTACGGATGTGTGAGAAAAGTGTGGGCTGGATAGTGACAAATAAAGGTGGAGGAAGACGAGCAGAGAGGGATGAAGCAAACGAAAAAGCAAATGAAAGATGTGGGCAGGCTGAGCGCAAACCTTCAAAGGAGGAAGCGAGAATGTGCTCACCCTCTCCTGAAAGCCCGAGGAGGGCAGAGAAGACACAAACACCTGTGTAAAGGATGAACGCTATGATATGAGTCATTTCACAATCCAGATTTAACAGCATCTGTTTGCATGTGTGAATGTGACAGTGAGTCGAAGCAGTGAAGATAATGAGGATTTGGAAATCCAATCTAGATCCGGTCAGGAGAACTGGCAGTGCCATTTTAATGACACACAGCCTCTGCATGAAAAACAGAAGAAAACCAAGCAAAAACCAGCAGATTGGACAGATCTAACCATGATAAATAAACACACAGCACGCAGCTTCCTGATGAGCTGAAATATTCCTCATTTCCATTTTAAGTGTGAACAGTGTCAACTTCTCTTGTGGATGATCTTTAGGGTCTTAAGAATATTTATATTATTTATAAGCCTGACTTAACGTAACCCTCACAGTTTTTTTTCTTCTCAGTATTAAAATTACAGACTGAAGCTTTCATTTTTCTCAACAATAAATCCCTGACTATCTCTCAACTGATTAAGAGCCTAGGTGCCCTCGTGTATGAGACACTCTTATGTTGTGTGAAGTACTGAAGGGTTAAAAACACAGAAGGTCATTCAATATAACTTACAGTCAGTACTCTTAAAGACCTGTGACGCAGAGGTTAAGAGAAAAAAAAATCAGCAATTTAGGTTATCAGGTTACTGAAATAATTATTTCTTTGGTCAGAGATGATTTTGTAATATATAAATTAGATGAAAGCAATGTTATCTTAAATGACAAAACTAATGATTACAACAGAGCAAGAGTGGACATTGAGGGTGCAGGGAGCTGGGTCTGGTGTCTTAGGTTATGTAAGCTGATTCACAACCAGCATAAAAACTATGGTAGACGATGGATTCAGTGAGAAGGAAGAACCTTGATAACGATAAACAAGGAGTTAGACAAGAAGAAGAAAAAAAAAAACATACAAAGAGAAACTCAGATGAGAAAGAAGTATAGCTACGTACAGAGGTGAGAGGTCAATAAAAGAAGAATGTGAGAGAGAAAGTGGGAGAAGACAACACAGAAGCCAAAGAGACCCAGAAAGAAAAAAGTGTGATAGAGAGGAAGGAGGGAGGGGGTGGAAGCTGTAGTTATGGTGGTGCTTGTGAACGATGAAGCATCTCAGCAGCAGCAGCAGCACGAGTAAAGCTGTACTCTAATCCTCGCATTAAAACCTCTGGTGATTCACTATGACAGATTACTGACATTTTCCCACTTTATCTCTCTGGTCCCCCTGCACGATGACTAGTGTGTGCGCTCAGCATTTTCATTATTATGTAAAGAAAATGTACTTCTCTCTCTTTTTTAATTTTTTTTTTATAAATTTTATTATTTTTTTATAAATCAATGCACAAAACGGCTGAACTGAAATGAGAAAAAAAACAAAACAACAACAACAACAGAGAGTGGGCAGAGAAGCTCCCACGCAGAGGTTTTACATACTGCACGCCTCTCACATTCACCCTGGGGGTCCCCTGTCCGCTCTTCTGGCTTTCAAACACCAGTTCAACTACTGCAGCTTAATCTAAATATAGAGCCTGCAATGTTGTTGAAAGAATTACCAGGTCCTTCAAAGTCATTAGACACCATTATCAGACGCCTCTGAGCTCCTGTGCTCGCTGAGCTGGTGCGATAAAGAAACTTGCATGCTGGCTGTTGACTGGATGGAAACATTTGCCTTTTACGACTCTGACTATTCTGACTCCTCTCAAAAAGCAGGTATTGTTTCACCACCAGGCTACACAAGTAAGCTACTGTAGTCAGAACAAACTCAATATACAGATGCTCTTATAAACCTATACATTATTTGCATTATCTTTTATTTCTCATCAAATCAAACTGGAATTATAGAAATGATAAAAAGCCCTTGAGTTGCCAGATCATGCACTTTATTTAAGACTATAATTTGGAGTGCTAACTTTAGTTTTTATCAGAACAGCATCTACATAGACAGCTGCTTTTTAAAGGCAGGGTAATAAAGAAGACAAGTTCAGTACAAATCTGTTTGGAAGTTAAATAATTTGCTTTTTTTTTTTTTTTAAGTCAACAAAACCCTCAGAAGCTCAGTTTCCAAATAGATTACTGCTCCACTGCAGCCTGTGTCCTTCCTTACCTTGGCATGAATTTCAAAAGAGCGTTAAAACTTGATTGAGCCTGGACGAAGCCCATCTTTGGTAGAATCTCCATGTGTTTCCTCATTTCAGGGCATACGTCGAAGGTCAGTTTCAAAGCAGTGCTTGCTCTGTAATGTAAGTATAGCTTCATTAGCACATTGCTTTTTTATTGGGCTTTGGGGTTTCCCCCATTTATTTCAGTTTATTAATGAACATACATTAAAATATGTTTATTTTTTGTTGTTTTCTTTGTCACCCAACACTGATCTATGAATCACTCAGGCATGAAATACTTTATAGTTAAAGTAAATTAAAAAATGTCATGTTGCTCAGACACTAAAAACAGCAAGTTGTTCTTTAATGACACCTACCAAAATCCCATTTTTATGGATAAGTTCAGAACATTTAGGCGGTCTTATTTCTACGAGCTCTAATAATCTTACCAGTGGCTGTAAACTCTAGTTATAAAATAAGCTCATGTTAAAAACGGCTTTTCATTCTGGGAATTCTCTAACACATCCAAGTTACACCTTTACAAACGGAGAAACAAGCTGAAAGGTAGCGCTTACTGAAAGTGAGACAAGTGTGATAATGTTTTTGTGTTTGCTATTATCTCCAATGAAACAGACGAGCCAGGAGCAAGCAACAGCCACATATAGAGTGGGAGCCTTCAAACCTCAATTTAAATGCTCCACTTAAATAGTCAGGCCAACCAGATGGCTGTTTCCCTGAGGCAAGGACAAGCAGGGGCACTCGGGACAAATTAAGTCACTTTCTTTACCCTTGCTAAACGATAACCTTCAAACAGTTCTCAGGAGGGATATTTATGGATGCATAACCATTTTGGATAATCATGCATTTTAATTTACAGGGGCATTGATAAAATTTGCCCATTATTACTGGCAGGCTTTGATTGTTTTTGTCTTGAAAAATAATTTATCATGTAAGAGGGCTGCAGAATTTCCTATAAACTGCTTCCTTTGGATAAAAGTACATTAAAGAGATTGAGCTAATCGTTGTAGATAAATATATATTAAAACATATGCTGACTTTTAAAGTACAGTAGATAAGATTCTAACAAAATTACCCAGGAACGACTTCATATCATGCTATTGGCCATAACTATGCACCCGTCTGAGGCTGCTTGAAAGCCCCCAAACTCATCTTCAATTAAAACTATTTTAATGCTACAGAACAATACACCATTTTAGACAAAAGTCTCTTCAAATATGTTTCAAAAGCTTTACAAATGTATTTTTTTTCTCACAACATGACAATGCCCTGAGATAAAGTCAAGGTCAATAAAATAAATTATTGCTTTATGGTGCTTTATGGTGCATTTTATCTTTCTTTGACTTTATTGTACATCAATGAGCAGCCACTATATTGAGTACTTTGAGCAAATATTTAGCTGTCAGAAAAAAATGAAAACCAAATAAAACATCCTCCAACAGGACAACATTTAATATGCATCTGTTTTTCTCTTCGATACTGCTCTGTCTCTTGTTCTTAGAAACATCACAAACTATGTGGAATAATTAATTTTCACAACATTTTTGGACATTTTATTAGGAGTTAGTTTAGTCAATTAGCTTTCTAACACCCCCCCCCCCCCCACACACACACACAATTATCTACATTTTTAACAGGTAAAGTAACAGATTAAAGGCTATGCATGTACCAGTAATGAGTCATCTTTTCTTTTAAATTCATGTAGAACACATGCAGCAATAGTTTTAATTTTCTTACATAGTAAGAATAATGTGACAAAAATGTTGGGCCAGAACAAAACAGCCTTTTACAATGTAATACAAATGTAGGTTACGTAATTTTTTAAATTTATTTACTTTTATTTAAACAGGTAATCTCTGGATCACAAAAAGGCTCAAAGAAAATCCCACTGAATTTCTCTGTGAGCAGAAATAGATTTTAACTTTTTTACCTTTTGTCACAACGATGATATAATATTTAAAATCACAAATTGTATCAGTAGATAGCTTACTATTGCAGCTGAATCAGCGTGTGGCCACAGCTACAACAGAGCCCCTGGGTTTTCTTGAAGAGGCCAAATTTATTTGCTTATTTACCCTACCTGCACTTCAATGCCACATGGGAAGCCAAGCCTTAAGTGAAAAATACTCAGAGCAACCAACTGACATCCCAATGCAGCACTGTCCACTTTACAACACAAAATATAATGCATCCTTCAAAACAATAAACATAAGCAGAAGTGTTTATGTTTTCATAAGTAAAAAACATTTCTCAGAGCAAACAAACCACCCTTACATGAGGTACAGCTGGCACATTCAAAATATGGTGATCGTATCAAACCAAGAATAGAAGTGTTTCTGAAAATAAAAATAAAACCCAGATTGGTTGTGTTTTTGTGGTCTGAGTTTGGGAAAGAATAATGTTAAACCTTCAAACTGAAGCCAGTTGGGACTTCAAAGTCTAGGCTGACTGTTTCAAATAGGAAAATAAAAACTCTGCCAACTGTGTTCGGAGTATTCAAACTTTTGGCACACAAGCAAAAGTTAAAAACTGCTTATCTTAAAGCCTCTTGAAAATACTTCCAATTAGTTGGAGTGATATTTAAATCCCTGGCCCACAGGCAAGATAGACACATTCAGTCATGCTTTGTGCTCCTCTCAACAAATCTGTCACAAACTAAAGAGTGATGTGGGATATCCATCTATTCAAAGAAAAAAAAAAGTGACAAATTAAGTGATGAAAGCAGCAGCTCCCTTATTGTTCCCCTCAAAAACCTGCCAAGTTATTTTGTATTCAGATTATTGTCTTGGCGGCAGAGTGACAAATTGCATAGTTTGCTGGTCGAAGCGTTAGCATTTCTTCACTGACATAGTCATCATTGTGTTGTCACATGTGCTGGTGTGTCAGCGCACCAGATGGCAGTTGTCACAAATCCCCTACCCCCTACACACCCTCCCCCACTTGATATGACACAATGACTGCCCAGGTGATGGACCTTCTGCAAACGTTGTCCTCCATGGTGTATTGTTAAGCGTTGGTGTGCATCATAATGTTAACTTTAGTTCTATGTGGCTGTAGAACTTCAGTATTGGACTACCGCTGCATCCCTTCCTTCATCATCTGTTTCTAAACATGTATCTGCTGCATCTCTATTTTTATTTCTTCTGCACATTTGTTTAAAATGTCCCTGTGCTCCTTGGCTCCAAGGATGGATCCTCCAAGGAGGATTTAATGTTGGATTGAAATGGAAGAACTCTCTGTCAATTTTAAGGGATTTCCACAAGCTGTTATCCAGAGAAAATTGTTCTTGCAGAAAATGAGTATGTGAAGGAGTTTTGGCAGAAAAGTCATCAAGCTACTGTACATCAGCAGTGCATGTCTTCAGTGTGACAACATGTAAAATGTACAATTTCTTCAGTAAACTCATTAGGCTAAAAATAATTCAAAGGCTCTTTAACATTAGGATGTAATTCTCTTTTCTGAGAAGATGCAGAACAAAGGAACTATTAATGCTGAAATTATATTACAATAAAGTGTTCACTGCGTTTGCTGTTTGTTGTCTTTGGCTCATCTTTGAATTTATTTTATAACTCAATGAAGCATCAATTCACCTGTTATTTATTTATTTTATTTATTTTTTTATTACCTGATATTAGTTTAAAAATAATAAAATAACATTACTTCTATTTTATCAGGAATTTGCAAAGTTGTTGCCTTTTCTAGGTTTTGGGACCCACCTGCTTTGGACCATGATACTGTCTTGATAAAGGTGGTCAAACATGCATATTTTCAGGTCAATATTGGGCTGAACCACCCATACAGGGATGCTGACCGCCACACCCCTCACCAGAACAGGTATCTGTTTGAATCAGTAAAACAGCAGACTAGTAGTTAAAAAACATGATTTTTTTGTTTCCCAACAGAAAAACACCAACTTTGAACAAGATTATTAAAATATCTTACTGCTTTGACATCCTTGTCAGAGAATTTGATGAAAAAGTCCAGTTTGGTCTCTCCTGGAATGGTGGGAGTGAAAACAACATCCAGTTTGATGCTTTGAAATGGTCCAATCTCTCCATCTCTTACCTGAGCAGAAATACATTAAACATGACAGGAACACATTTGATCCTAAAATAAATGTCTGCATGTCCAAAAGACAAGATCAAATTAGCCATTAAAAATCAGTAAATACTTTTTCAAAGTAAAAACATGCTTTTAATTCAGCTGCTATTTTGGGCACAGGGGAAGTTTTAGATTTTAAAACTTAGTCTGGCTTCATATGTGTTGCACTTGAGTTGCATTTGTTGACTGCTCTGGTTTGAGTTCAGCTCCTGTCTTACCAGATTACAGCAGACAAGAACATGTCACATGCATCTCATCTGCCCTTTGAGCCAGAAGCTGTATCATGTTTCATCATGCTGCTTATTTTTCAGGAACTATAAAAAAAAGTTGTTCTCAGCTAAATGCACACCTAAAACATTCATTAATTATCCTTTTAGTTTGTATTTGCACCAACATCACTTACACTGTAGATCAAATAAAAATCACAGATACTCTAGATAAAATGAAGTCACTGCAGTGGAGGATACATTATACTGCCTGCAAAAGAACAGTGTGAGCGCCTTCCAAAACATCAAGTTGAATGGAATAATAAAAAACAAACAAACACAACAATAATAAGCCATAGTTTCTAGATGATGCAGCAACACAATATTGCGTGACCCTCCCTAGTTTGAGAAATAATCTGCCTTTTAGGACACCACTTTTCAACAACTCAGTGTGCACTTATCAGTCAAAATGATAATATCAGAGCCAAGGGCATAAAGATGAATGCAACACACTGAGAACAAGCACAGAGGAAATGGAGATGCACCATTAGACCCCTGCTAGAAAGATGTAATGAACCTTGACCAACTCCACCAACTCACATGAGGCACAAACAGCATCATTGCTAAAAGCAAAACAGAGTCAAAGCCTTCTACAGACAGACAGTAGCTAAAAAATGCCATGAATACACCTAGAGTTGATTATAAACTACTGGACAGATCACTCTGGGCCCTTTATAATTGTATTCTTAAAAAAAAATAGAACAACAATTCTTGAAGGAAGGTTAAATCTTTCAGTTTCTTCAGTGCCTCCTCTCTTAACAGCACCACCAAATGTGCAACAGAACATTCTAACAGTGATGTAACAGAAATGAAATTTCATTTGATTAGCTCAAAGCAGTTGCACTAATATTGCCACTTTCTGCACAGATCTGTCAGGAACCAGGTTTAAGGATTCAGAATCAGCCAGACAAGAGTAAAAATGAGAACAGTTTAATTTATTTTGCAGTTGCAGGTAAGAGTCAGGGTCCAGCTGTGGTGACAGGTCCTCTCAGGAAGGAGGGAGTGAGAGCCATCTTTGTAGACAGGAGGGGTGGGGGGCCACCTGAAGGAGTAGGACAGGATGACATCACCTCACTTGGCGAAGCGCAGCTGCACGGCAGAGCCGAAGAGAGTGATATTGGAGGAGAGATCTGAAGAACCAGGTCCAGAAAACACATGGGGGTTCTACACGGGGAGGCAGAATCCACGAACAAATCCAGAGGGGAAATTCAAAATCCAAAAATCCAGAGAGCAAAGAAGTGTAGTCATTACCAGGGTCGGATGAGCAAAGAAGAATTAGACAAGCGGCAGGCCGAGCGATAAATGAAAGAAGCGGGCGTGAGGTCGAAATCTTGATAACAAGGTATGATCTTCGGGCATGAACTTGAATACAAGATGGCTGGATATCAGGGACCATGAGAGGTCTAATAATCTGGCAGGGACTGAGCGGGAGCTTGGGGTTTAAACAGGGCAGGAAATAGGTGAATGGCATGATAGCTGGTCAAGGTGAATGAGCAGAGTGGACGTGGTAATGGCATGAGCAGGGAAACAGAACATGATGACTAGAAACATGACAGGAGGGGCTAAGAGTGAGGCAGGGGACAGAGGGTGTGACCATAACAAGATCAGAACATCAGTGGCATACCAATGATTAGAACTAGCAACACCAGCATCCATTCTTACAGCACAGGAATATATAGCTGGATAAAATCTGTGTAAAATTATACTTTGGACTTCAGAAAACAACCAGTGCATAAATTGTGAGGCAGAGTATAATAATTGTACAGTATGGGTACAACAGTCATTTTCAAATGAAAGATCAAGCAAACAGTTACACATTTACATTGAGATTTTTAGCTACCAGCTTCAGAATCACACTAGGCTTACTTTTACAATTATAAAAACATAAATAAAACAAAAAGGTGAACTACCATGAAATTTTATGGAAACAGTGATTAAAGAAATCCTGTACTTACTTGTCCCAGTCTTATGTCACTAGAATCCGAGGGAGTCTGGATTCTACTGTCCACATCTGAGGGAAAACAAGTCTCAGCACCAGCTTCTGGACCTTTCTCTATACAAAACAATTAATCAAGACGAGAGACTTAATCAAACCCATACAGCATAAAACCTCAACCGTGATCAACTTCCATACAGGGGTGGCCACCTCCAAAAACGAAACAATATGAGTCTGAGGTACATTCAATAAATTAATCAAATTTGGCAGTTTGGAGTTGCCATGAGAGAAAGTACTAGCAAGATTGTAAAGGCAGACACGGAAATTTACGAGTTCAGCCTGTCTCAAAAACAATGTCGATATCTGAATCTGGACCTGGCCTTGGAAGGCGGACTGTCTCAAATTTCTCCTGGGATCTTAGGGAAACTAAGACTATGTACCCACCCCCACCCCCTCCCCACCCACTCCCTCCCCAAATGTCATGGACCTGTGACAGAGCTCAACTGAGCTGGCTGATAAACAAATACCTCTTATCAAGACTATGGCTGGGGAGGGGGCTCTGGACTGTGCTGTGCTACCATCTTCCCTCAAACTCAGCGCATCCACTGGCCTCCCTCACCCCCCCGGCGCAGCAACCTGGAGATGCGAAGGTGCCAAGGGCTGCGTCGCTCACCTGGCAGCCGTGCTGGGACCCCACCCCCTACCCACTCCACACGCATATATATTATGTCTATTTATGTTGCTTTGCTGTGGTAATTCTTTTGATGCCTCAAACCATGCCTTGTCTAGGACATGGTGTGTGAGATCTTTTTTTATACCTCTCTCCTTGTTTTTCTTCCCTTTTCTTATCTAAGCAACAGGGGCAGCACATCTTTGAAGCTGCAGCCCCCTGTACACTTCCATCCATCTTTAGGACGGCTGTACGGAAAGTAATTTTGTTGTACTTCACTGTGCAAGGATAATAAAAGTATTCTGAATCTGATTCATTCTGATTCCGAAGTAGTGTATAACATAAAAACAAACTTTGGTCTTGTGGTGGTCAGTTCTGCTCTTTTCAACTGATTTGTAGGACTTTGTTTTATTTTGTGTAAATAGTTTAGCCATACAAAAGGCATACAAATCTCATTTTATATATCAGACCTACTGCATTCAAAACATGAAGTGCTGTCAACTTGAATTAAAAAAAACTTTAACACCAACAGCCTAATAAATGTTCAACATAAAACAAATATGTCCTACAACTGTGAATTGAAATAAGAAAGAAGCAGGGATAGAGCAAAACAACATTTCCAAAGCCAGCAGAGCAGAGGCAAACGTCTGAGGAGCTAATCAAAGCATCAGTGGTGGAAAATGCTGAGTGCAGCGATGAAGATTTCAGATGTGGAAGCACATCAGAGGACGTGCGTGCTTTTCACCAGCTGTGAGAACAAGGTGAACTTTGTGTTTTCTGTGTGTGCACTTGTATATTGTTTTTACAAGGACCTAATGTCCTAGCAGAACTGTATAGATTGCATACTTTTACCCATTTCTTCTTGTTTTTTAAACACATTGTTTTAGGCTTTACACAATTATATCTAATTATAACTACCGGTAATTTTCACCTCACTTCAGTAAATATGTAAACCAGACGTTGAACTATATATTAGTATGCTGCTAATTTTTGCCATGAGCAAACAAACAAAGAGGTTACCTCTCTTTGTTCAGCATACTAAATTTAAAACTAACAAGACAAAAATAAAACTATTTGGCACCATACTGAAACCAGGTGACACTATAAAAATGGTTAAAAAGGCAACACCAATGTATTAATTAATATTAATATTAATCTAAATACTTCATTAAAATCTACCCATGACAAACTCATAGAAATGTGAAAAGAAACATTCTGAATTTTCCATTTTTCAAGGAGACACACTTAAGATAATGAATATCTAAATTATGTTTAAATTAATATTTATTCATGCTATTTGCTCTGGAGAAAGGGAAGAGATCAGTAAAATGCAGAGAAAGATTTTTAACTTATTACTGACAGGATTCAGTCTGAGCTCTTTCAGAATTTAAGCTGCGTCTAAAATGAGCAGCTTTATCTAAACAGTCCAGAACAGTTTTACCAGGTTGCTGTGATTCTCCGGAGAACTCTGAACTCTGCTGTTTTGGCTGAATTTTTTCAGCATCCATGGAAACAGAGCTTTGCTGGTTGCTGGATGTTGCGTTTTCACTGCATGTCTTCAATAAGCAAAAAAAAAAAAAAAAAAAAAAAGTGTTAATTTGACTTTACACATGGTAGATATGAATAGCTTACTGAAACATATAATTAAAACTATGCTAACGCTTTCTATGCTTAATTTTAATCTTTGTTTTTTACATTTTTACCTGTCAATTGCATTCATTACAAGAGTAGCTTAGAAAATGGGACACTTATTGTAAATCAAGAGAACTGTTACTGTGGCATGAAAAACATTTCACTGATGTACCGGTAATCAAATTTCTCTCAGAGGACATAACAAATAAAGCAACTCTTGGGGCTCATAGCAATTTCTGACCAAGCGTGAGTTGGCAGCAGCCTGGGACGACATCTGGACATGGCTAGTTTCTGGACTGAGTTGTGTGGAGGTGTCCAGGATGAAGCGGGTGGCCAGGGCTCCCTTGTTGGTCAAGTTGATAATCCGTGAAATGCTCTGGCCAACGACGTGCAAACCAAAGTCAATGAACTGGCTGTCAACTTCTGGCTAGAGAACAAAATATTTGCAAAATAAAAAAAAAAATCACATGCACTAGTTAGCAATGGGTGAAGTCTTTGTCCAAGGTTTTACATAAACTGATTTATAAAGAGAAAGAGCTTAACAAGACCACTGGCTATTATAAAATACACTATAGGATAAGAAGATGCAGTGTGAGTGATTAAAATTTAATTTGATAATTTTGCTCCTAAAATTATGTTACACTGTTGGGAGGCCCAAGAACTACATATATTGGCATATAATGAGAAAAGCTTTGTTGTTTTTGTAACAACCATTCCAGAAATGTATTGAGTAAGGTACCTAGTATAATTTTACCTTTGAAATTGCTCTCAGGATTGAAATTTTAATCATTTTATTTTACCTGTGTATCAGACTTGTTCATAAATCACAAACTCTTATAAGCTACGTGTGTTGAGTGATACAAATGACTGATGCTTCACATCACATGTATGATTTAAAACAATAACGTGTATACAGTAGTCCCTCGCTACTTCGAAGTTCGTTTTTCGTGGACTCGCACTATCGCGGTTTTTCAAAATAAGATTGGACATGACACAATTGGCTGACTGATGGATGAGCCACATGATCGGCATGGAATTTTTATTTAAAATGAATTATTTAAAATTATTTAGCACCTGCTGCACAGTACGCAGCCCACACTGCAGGAGAAAATTCCTCCTGCAGCTCCTCCTCCCTCCTCGGTGATCCCGAGTGCAGAGTGCAGCCGTGGCAGAGAGCTGAGTTCATGACATGCTGTGCTCTTTTAGAGCATTTAGAGTATATTTGTACAAATAAATTCTAAAATAAATGATTACTACTTACTTTGTATACTATTATTCCTACTTCGTGGTTTTCCACTTATCACAGGGCTTCAGGTACAGATCCCCCGCGATAAACGAGGGACTACTGTACTGTACTTGTATAATACAGTCATGATAAAGTAAAAATGGACAAATATCAATCTAGCAGTTTAAAGCAATGTGCACAAAGCTTTCTGTTGGTTGTAAAGCACTACTTACAATGCATTTCTTTGTGGTGCATCTGACGGGCACAGAAAAAGGGCCCACTGTTGATGTAAACTGTATCTCACCTTCCAAGTCCTTGTTGATCTGCAAAGATTGTGTAACGTTACAGAGTGTTGCTGGGAATCCAAAGTCACGGCCCAACACTTGATCAAACTACTATGACCTCAAAATAAAAAAGGGCAAGTTAATGAACTGACAGTGGATTAGAGAATTTTTTCTTTTGGCTGTTCCCATTGTCAGAGGTCGACACAGAGAATTAACTCACGAAGTCTTGGCAATTGTTTTAATGCTGATGACCTTCCTGATGCAACAAGCTACCACAGCCCTCTGTGTGGAGCAGAGAGCTGCCATCTAGGGTGTGCCACCACTTCCTATACTGTGGCTTAGACAAGTAATGTTGATCATTTCTTTAAACATTTTATATCAATGGAGGTGTGCTAACTGGCGTTTTAAGTCAATTTATCTAAAGAAATCTGAACAGGTGTTTTTTTTTTTTTTTTTAATAAAACCTGCATGTGACAATCAAGCTAAAGATAAATACAGTAATTATTTAATTTACTGTTATGTATTTAATGAATGCATCAAGAACTGTCCAATATTTGTATGGGAATTTGATTTTGCTTTATAAAACCTTTAACTTCAAAATTTTAACTTTTTTAGACTCAACATAAAAATTTTTGAGCCGATCTAAAACAACAGCCTTTAAATTATAAAGACCTGATGTCGTATCAGTTCTGACATGTTGAGGGTGTCTCAGAGCTTAATATTATAGCTGACCTGTAGATTTCTGCAAGAAAAAAGTACTGACTATTGGTTGGAAAACAGCCTGCACATCACAGGACATCCCAGTAGATAAGGGACCTGGAGGCTCGAAGCTGAAACACAAATCACAATGAATAATAAACCTTACTTTTTCTTTTCATTGGAAGCAACATCACTAAATAAAATATGAACTGAATGCTGCTCATAAGTATGAGGAAAAAAGATGTACATTATGGTGTAATTTCTGATTGACAATACAATATAACAGCATTGAAAGCATGGTTATATGTTACAGTACTTGTTTAAGTATGAATACCTCATAAACAAGACAAAATGAAAGTCAAGAATATATTTGGTGTCAGAGCAATTGTTACATCCCACAATACTTCCTATACGATTTTAATGAGATCAGCAGCTTTAGATAAAATACTAAGTTATAAGGGCTTTGCTGAGAATGAATCAGATAATAGATAGAGCTACAGTTAACTGCCAGCATGTATGCAAACAGCAAGCATTGATAAGAAGATAAACAGCACTCCTACATGAAGCCCAGTCTCAAAAAACTAAATGGTAGGAATTTATTGAATACATGTTACTCAAACTTAATATAAACCATTCGTAAAAGCACAAATCTAATTCCAGACTGTGAAAATAAAGATACAGATATACTTTATTGTCATTCGCACCGCATGTGGTACATGTGGTGGAGCGAAATTATGTACACATGGTCCCAGTTACATCCAACAATAAAATGTAAAAGAAAACACTCTAAGATATAAACTAAGACTATGAACTAAGAAAATGACAGAGGGCAGTGAGATGTATAAAATCAAAATATGTTCATTTTAAAGTTTTTGCTGCCCTGGGTCTGATAACTTATTGCTCTTCTGGCGACACAAGAGTCAATCAATATTAATACAGCAAAGCGCCACCCAAAGAAAAAATTCTCAAAATTCATTAGATAACCAGGGATACGCAGCTATGAATTCTTACTACTTGAGTTAAAAGACTGAGAAGTACCCTCAGGCTAATACAAAGATACATCTAAGTAGTTGTTGTTATTTTGTTGTATGAAGTTGTGAAAAAGTTGTTTTTTTTAAACGAGAAAAGGCAAAAGCTGTAGCCCACATCAAAAAGTGGAAAAGACAAATATTTTCTTCTTTGCTCTTGCATTACAATTCAAGGTTCAAGGTTCTTCATTGTTATTTGCATCACATGTGGTGCATGAGGTGAAACGAAATTGTGAACACAGGGTCCCAGTTACATCCAACAATAACAAAAATATAAATTGTAAAAGAAACAGTAAGAATCTAAGATATATAGTAAACTAAGAATTACACTAAACACTACTAGTGCAAAACAATACGCCAAACAACAGCAGCACGAACATGAGTCTGTGTGAGGAAATGTGTACGAATGAATACAGCAGGATGAAATAAATCAGCAGCATGAGATCAACAGTATGGATAATCAGCAGCACATATCAACAATCAAAATGTAATTACATTGATTTTTTTTTCCACAGTGATAATCCTGATTAAGAATTTATGAGTCTAACAGCTTCAGGGTAGAAGCTGTTCCTCAACCCTGTGGCTTTGCACTTAATGCTGATGCAAATAATAATAATAATAATAAAGCAGCATGGTGTCTCAGTTGGTAGAGCTGTTGCCTCTCAGTGAAAAGGTCACCTGTTCAGATCCTGGTCTGGGACCTTTCTGGGTGGAGTTTGCATGTTCTCTCCATGCATGCATGGGTTTTCTCCAGGTACTCTGGTTCCCTCCCACAGACCAAAAACATGCATGTTAGGCTGAGTGGTAACTCTAAATTGTCCCTAGGTGTCCCTTTGATGGACTGGAGACCTGTCCAGGGAGTCCTAACCCTGACCCAAAAAGGAAGAACCAGGTAAAGATAATGGATGGATTGGGTGATAATAATAATAATAATAATAATAATAATAATAATAATAGTAATAATAATAATGAAAAACTACTACTAATAAATTGTTTTTATTTTATGCAGTTTTTATTTTTACCACAAAATACCGGAGCTCAATCATCAAAATCAATTAAAAAGCTTGATGACATGCTCAGTTCAGACTGCCATCAGCACAGAGGTGAAGTGGGACAGCACAGCAGGTTTAGATTAAGCTGTTTTTGTTGTTGTTATTGTTCCAGTCCTGAGGTGAGAAAGTTGTGGCAATCTGGCTGAAGTTGCTGTGCAGTACACCGCCGTGATTTGGAAATGTATAAAAGAATCCCACCTGATGATTTGTGGGTAATTCCAAGTGTCACATTGCACTTTCATCTGAATTATCATTTTCTCTCGGCAAAGTTCTTTATTGGTAAGATGGTTTTATTGTCTAGCTTCAAGACAGGTGGCATAAAAAGACGTGAAGGAAAATAGAGCAGTTCACTTGGGATTAAATGCTGAGCGAGGCAGTGTTTGAAAAAGCTTGCTACAGTCCTAAATAAACTGCTGCAAATGAGGCCACAGTCTGCAAAGAGTTTACTGCAGAAGACTGAAATGATGAGGCTAAAATCATGGTTTTACAGTATCACTGACTACTCTTTGTTAAATTATGCATGCTTAGCAATCCCTGTTGACTTCTCCAACAGTAAATCAATAAGGACTCCCTGTTCATAATTCATTTCAGAGAGAAAACACCCTAGAACCCATACTCAATATTTCCAAAAACTATTTATGCACAAAAAAAAAAAACATCAAAACTTTGTATGATGTCTGTGAATATTACTTGAGTAATTTTGCTGCTGTGTATGCTGTTCATATTTGAGAGGACATTTTATTTTACTTCTGGAAGTGTTTTTGTGTGGTTGTTGATTAAATCACAACTAAAAAGTTGTAAATAAGGGACACGTTTTAGACCATTCTTCCACTTAAAGTTATCTGAAGTAAGTCAATTAAATAGGTTGTAATAAAGTTCCAGTACTTGTAAACACATGTCAACATTTTGGTTTCAACTTGGCAAAACCATATTATGTGTGTACACAGGGTTTTCCATATGGAGTTCAGATAAATCAACAGAATTAATGCTTTACATGGAAAGCTGGCAGGCAGTGTGGGACTATGTAAACACTGATCTGGCCCACTTGAACTGTGAAAGCGGTTTTAAATCCAAAAGCACA
Organism: Hypsolebias martinsi; assembly: GCA_031762355.1. NCBI lineage: Eukaryota > Metazoa > Chordata > Actinopteri > Cyprinodontiformes > Rivulidae > Hypsolebias > Hypsolebias martinsi. The sequence goes on along the minus strand of JARVGQ010000116.1, from coordinate 29,334,661 downwards.
AAGCAACTTGTTAACATGGATACAGAGTAAATAACACATCATCCACCTCCTGAGCTGACTGCTGTGAATATTTGTTAGGCAGCAAAACAACCTGTGTTCCTGATGATGATTAGGATAAAAGCATGTTACAAGTTATAAGTTACAGAAAGGTGCTTGTTTTCAGCTTTCGAAGCCATTCAAAATGTATTACAACAAGAGACATGCAAGGGAATTGCTAAACATTAAGTTCTTTAAGCACAAGGTGTATGAGTAAAACATAAAATTGGACGTTTTTGATCAAGTTGCCGTTTGGCTCATTGGCACAATTTCTTATGGTGATGATTTTAATCTGTGGTAAAGGGACTTTCTTGAAAGCCTGACTGCAGATAAAGACAAGGCATGCATTCACATCTTCCTCACCCTGGCAGTGTAATGCTGAATTCATTTATTAAGGAAGTGAATTAGAACCACTGACTTTAAGATTTTAATTTTTCATTCAACCTTTATTCATACAGGTTACTCCCATTGAGACTTGTGGAGTCATTTACAAAAGACCTGAAAACTTTTTTATTTATTATTTATTTATTTATTCAACCTTTAAAGATTATTTTAAGAATCTCGTTTGTTTAAAAAAAATCCAGCTTAACAATAACATTAATAATTTCAAGTGGAGGTTTTAGAGGATTTTGGTGTGAATTTGTTTGAAATCTGTTGCGATCATGACTCCCTAACTGAATTTTCCAGAGATGGTTCTAAGCTAAAAAAATCCATTTATATGTCACAATTACAGTAAATTTAGTCACTTAAACTTACTGTAAGAATGGACCAAGTAAACTAAAGGATGATGGTCAAAATCTCTTAATGTACAGTAACTCAGTCGCTCGCAAGTCAGTGTTTCAATATTACAACCTGTATACACCCATTCCCCACCCACTTTCAATATGATGATTAAAACTGCAATTTACTTTTAAGATTTCTATTTTTTTATTCATTAACATTTACTATATTCCTTACTGATAAATGCATCCAACATGGACTAAATCAAAAAGAAGAAACAAACATTAAATAGAAGCAATCATATTCTTCTTTTCTTTTTTTTTTTTTTTGGTATAAGCATTTCCTCCTCTTGATGTTATCGCACATCTGAGGTCAGGAACACAGAGGGATGTCTTCCACTCAGCCAGTCATTTATAACACTTGCAAAGATGTGCCACTAAATACAACGTCTATACTACGGATTTTCACCAAGTCTGGCAAGTCCAGACTGTTCTGTTTTTTCTTTCAGACGAGAAAAGTCATAGCAGAGTCCACTCTGACAGGAATGTACCTACACTGGGCAGGGGGATGTGGAGGGAAGAGGAAGCCATTTTTAGAAATGAAGGGGGTGTAAAAGAAACCATCAGCTGGTGTGAATAAGCCCAGTCTTAGCAGTCCTTATTTCTCTCTCCTGCTGTGTTGAAGTTTTATTTGCTGGGGGAGCAATAAAGACTTTGCAGGTATCACATCTGATCTTATTGTAGGTTTGAATGTGTGAGTAACCTGCATTTTATAAACAAAAAGCAGTGATTAATGGATGGTGGGTGTATAATAGATACATTAATTTGGCGGCATTTATAGTTATAATTCTGTTTTTATCTTGTAAATTTTTACAACTCACTGTGATTTAAAAATGATAGTGATGTAGTGGTTATTGGGTTGTTGTGATTGGGTGCATCTGGTGTATAAAAATATGTGTATAGTACATGTAACATTTAGATTACGCCAGGGAATAGTATTATAATTAAATTCATCTTGCTAGACACCAAGCCTTTGTGGCCAAGTTAATAAGTTTCAGGCCAAAAGATGTTTTATAGTGGCAGATATTGGCATGTTCTGTTGAGAACCCCCCCCTAAAAATTAATACTGTACTAAAACTTGCATTTTCTTTCTTTGAAGGACAAAATGTTCACAAAAAACATGCTATATTTTTTTGATAAACTATTCATCCATCCATTATCTTCCACTTGTTCCGAAGTCGAGTCACGGGGACAGCAGCTTGAGCAGGGAGGCCCAGACATCTCTTTCCACAGCCACCTCTTCCAGGTCTTCTGGAAGGACTCCAAGGTGTTCCCAGGCCAACTGAGAGACACAGTCTCTCCAGTGTGTCCTGGGTCTTTCCCAGGGTCTTCTCCCAGTCAGACATGCCCAAAACACCTCCTTAGGGAGGCGTCCAGGGGACATCATTACCAGATGCCCGAACCACCTCAACTGGCTCTCCTTGATGTGAAGGAGCAGCGGCTCTACTCTGAGTCTCTCCCGGATAACTGAACTTCTCACCCTATTTCTAAGAGAGAGTCAAGTTACCCTGCAGAGGAAACTCAATTCAACCGCCTGTGTCCACGATCTCATTCTTTCAGTCACTACCCAGAGTTTGGGACCATAGGTGAGGGTAGGAACATAGACTGACCAGTAAACGGAGACCTTTGCCTTACAGCTCAGCTCCCTTTTCACCACAATGGACTGGCACAGAGTCTGCAATACTGCAGAACCTGCACCAATTTGTCTGACAATTTAAACTCCATTCTTCCCTCACTCGTGAACAAAACCCTGAGATACTTAAATTCCTCCACTTGAGGCAGAACCTTACCCTGGACCCGAAGAGACCAATCCACCCAACTGAGGACCATGTGCTCAGATTTGGAGGTGCTGATTCTCATCCTAGCCGCTTCACACACAGCTGTGAACCACTCCAGTGAGAGCTGGAAATCACAGCACGATGATGCCAACAGGACCACATCACATGCAAAGAGCAGAAATAGAATCCCAAGTCCACCAAACTGGAATTCCTCCGCCCTCTGCCTGCACCAAGAAATCCTGTCCATGAATGTTATGAACAGAACTGATGACAACAGACAACCCTGGCATAGACCAACTCCTACCTTGAAGGGGTCTGACTTACTACCAGCAATGCGAACCATACTCTTGCGCTGTTTATATAGGGACTGAACAGCCCATAGCAATGGGCCCCTAATCCCATACTCACAGAGCACCCCCCACAGTGTACCGCAAGAAAAATGGTTGAAAGCCTTCTCCAAGTCCAAAGAACACATGCAGACTGGATGGGCAAGGTCCCATGACCCCTCGAGGACTCTAGTGAGGATAAAGAGCTGGCCCAGTGTTCCAAAGCCAAGACAAAACCTGCGTTGTTTCTCCTGGATCTGAAGTTCGACCAGTGACTGGACTCATTTCTCCAGTACCTCTGAATAAACCTGAACAGGGAGGCTAAGAAGAGTTATGCCCCTATAATTGGAGCTTACCTTCCGGTCCCCCACTTTGAAGGGGACAACCACCACACCAGTCTGCCAATCCAGTGGAATTGGCCCCAGTGTCCAAGCAATGTTGCAAAGGCGTGTCAGCCAAGACAGCCCTACAACATCCAGAGTCTTGAGGAAGTCAGGGTGAATCTCATCTATCCCCAGAGCCCTGCTGCCATGGAACCTTTTAACTACCCTGGCAACCTCAACCACGGTTATGAACAGACCCACGCCGAAGTCCGCCAACTCAGCTTTCTCCATGGAAGATGTGCCGGTGGGATTGCAAAGGTCAGAGACGTATTCCTTCCACCTCCTGATGACATCACTTGATTAGGTCAATAGCACCCCACCTTCACTGTAAAGTGCTGTTTTCCACTCCTCAGTCACCTGGTGGTTTGCCAGAATCTCCTTGGAGCCGCTCAAGACCAAGATCGAGTCTTTATCCAAGGCCTCACTGAACTCCTCTCACATCCAAGCTTTTGCCTTGGCAACAAACAAGGCTGCAGATCGATTGGCCCTCTGGTACTCCTCAGCTGACTCTGGAGCCCCACCAGCCAACAAGGCACAATAGGACCCCTTTTTCAGCTTGACAGCCTCCCTAACCCGAGGTGTCCACCACTGAGTTAGTGGCCACAGCTCAAGGCAGCTACTTCAACAATTGAGGTACGGTACATGGCCCACTTGGACTCAATGTCCCCCGCCTCAGCTGAGTTGTGGTTAAAGCTCTCCTGGAGGTGCGAGTTGAAGATCTTTCTGATGGGTTCTTCTGCCTGGCATTTCCAGCAAACCCTCACTACACGTTTGGGTCCATCAGATCTGTCCAGCATCTTCCCAGCAATCTGACCCAACTCACTACCAGGTGGTGATCAGTTGACAGCTCAGCTCCTCTGTTCACCCAAGTGTCCAAAATAAACGGCTGCAAATCAGATAATACAACTACAAAGTCAATCATCGATCTACGACCTAAGCCGTCCTGGTACCAAGTACACTTATGGACACCCTTATGTTCGAGCATGGTGTTTGTGATAGACAAACTATCACTAGCACAGAAGTCCAACAACAGAACACCGCTCAAGTTCATATCAGAGAGGCCGTTCCTCCCTATACACCTCTCCAGGTCAAACTGTCATTACCCACATGGTCATTTAAGTCCCCCAGTAGAATCAAGGAGTTCACAGCTGGCACACCTTCCAGCACCCCCGCCAAGGACTCCAAAAAGGCTGGATACTCTGAACTGCCATTTGGCGTGTAGGCACAAACAACAGTCACAGCCCGACCCAATGGTGAAGGGAAGCCACCCTCTCATCTACCGGGGAAAACTCAAACACACAGGTACCAAATCAGGTGACTAAAGTAGACCACACCAGCTTGGCACCTCTTACCATGGGCAACTCCAGAGTGGAATGAAGTCCAGCCCCTCTCAAGGAGATTGGTTCTGGAGCCCATGCTGTGCATTGAGGTGAGCCCAACTATATCTAGTCGGTACCTCTCAACATCACACAAGCTCAGGCTCCTTCCCCACCAGAGAGGTTACATTCCATGTCTCAAATGCCAGCTTTGGTAAGCCAGGGTCAGAGCACCAAAGTCCCCGCCTTTGGCCACTGTCCATAGCATCATGCACTCGACTTGTACGGCCCCTCCTGCAGGTGGTGAGCCCACAGGGAGGCAAACCCATGTTGTTAATTCGAGCTAAGCCCGACTGGGTCCCATGGATTTAAACCCGGTCACCAGGTGATCGCTGATGAGCCCCTCCCCCAGGCCTGGCTCCAGGGTGGGGCCCCGGTAGTCCACGTCTGGGCAAGGGACACTGAGCTTCTTGCTTTTTTCCGTCTATAAGAGTCTTCCGTTAGGTTTAGTGTCCCTACTGGACAATTTGTTGTAACAGACCATGTGCATGTATAATGTATATTTATGTATAACTAAAAACATGTTGCATATATTATGATCTTTATCTACTTGAATTGATCTATGTGAAGATCTCAGAGATCACTGACTGAACCTCTGCACATGAAAGGGAGCTAGAACAGTGCAAGAGGATATAAAATGCATTCCACAGTATGTGCACATTCACAGATTAGGGTTGGAAGTGCATGCCTGTTATATGCGAGATAGTAACAGAGGACTCGAAGGTGATATGTTCAGACAAGTTGTCCTGCATCAGTGTGCAAGAACAGCACTAGTAGTTTCCCACTGACCCTTCTGTAGCCTACAAGGCTTTTCACTCAGTCAGGCAGAAAGAGGAGAGAAGAGAGGCAACCACATCAGTTCTGGAAGAGCTAATGGGAAAGTGATACACAGACAGTGACCTGGAGAACAATACAACTCTGCTCGTCCTGTGGGCTGCTGGCAGGCTCGGAGAAAGGAGATGGAGGAACATCGACTGACTCATTTAGCTGGAACTCATGAGGAGCTGGGCGTGTGGGGATCCAAGCTGGTGTCCATATGTGGGAGGACAGGCTTTGCTTTTGCACACATTTCATCATATTTTAAAAGCAACAAACTGTGTTAGCATTTTTAAAAACTGACAAATGAGCTGAGGTTTCCCAATGAAAATTTAAGTTGTTAAACATAAAGCTAATTTTAAGAAACTCTATATTGTGTTGGTTGTTTAGACATAAATCTAATATTAGCAGTGTTTATCTAATGTTTATAAACAATTTATTATAATATTCTCTTGGTTTATTTGATATCCATACAATGTCAATATTCTACCTTATGAGTAAACAAAAATAAATAAAGGATGAAAAACAGCTCCTAGCATAAAAGAAAAGGAAAGGCAAAGCAAACACTTCACTAAAACTATAACTAAAAGTAAAATATATATATAATTTTGCAGTTTAAACACATTTTGATCATGTCGTTATGTAGTCCACATTTGATTTAAGAAAATAAACGAAAATTCAATACTTAATGTTGTAATCTTAAAAAAAAGTTTCTTAGTGATGTGCTACAAACCCCGTGTTCACCATAAATATTTGTTTTAACAACAAACTCTCCAACAGTTCATCTTCAAATTACCATATATGAAGAATATGAGGTGTGTGGTTTTTACAAAGCTGTATACACAGTTGTCTGAATTTGAGGTGCCTCTGCATTTACAATGTTTTCAGTTTCTTTCTGCTAAAATGTTTGCAGGCCCTGGTGAGAAAATCTTACTTCACAGAGATGAAACCCTTCAGCTGAGCAGAGACTCTGAGGAGCTTGCAGTGGTTAAAGATGAAGCTGATGTTTGTCAGAACTATTTTCTTCTTATACAGTTTCCCAACTTCAAAGTCCTAAAATAGATCACTTTGATTCAGACATACTTTAAGTATGCATTTTTTAAGTAATGTTTTTCTGAAAATGCAGGAGTGATACCTTGAAAGAGAGGACTTCTGGTTTACTGACAAACGGAGGCCCTTTGAACTTTTTTTCATGAACTTTTCTAGAAGTCACGTTTAACTTTCTACAGCTGGTTGTGTCCGGTTCATCTTTCTGTGCTTCTGTTTGCAAAGCTGTAGCCTTCTCAGAGACGGGCTTCTGGAAAATAAAAACAATCAAAGCAGATTACACACATATATATTACATATATATGTAATTTTATTTAATTCAGCATGCCAGTGGAACAGTTGTTTTCTTTATCACAAACAGCAAGATTTAAAAAGTAATAACTTTTTTCCACTTGGTTGTTTGGTCTTTGTCTTAATATGTATTAAGACTTCTCTAATACAAAACAGGAAACATTTCTTTGTTGGGCATGAGTACATAATTTGTTCTTTACATGACTATTCTCACAGTCATAAAAAAAGATTAAATATTTCTTTATAGTTACAATAAACATGTTTTTCTGTTTTCTTCCTATCATTGCATTCTTGATTTGAGATTCAGCATAAATGTTAACTAGTTAACAGATAAGGCATTTTTAAAATCATATACAAATTGTATTTCTGAGAGGATTTTCAAGATGCAATTTTTCAAATTTCTAATTTACCAGTGCACATGCCAGTAATACCGTGTACCGTAGTATATAAAAATCCAACAAACATGTATTTTAAATGCATGATTGTCTATTTCCATGTCTCAAATTAAGAATAAAACAGAAGAAAAGAAATTCAGTAGTCCTTTCACAAACTAAACCTATTGTAAAATTATTGTCTAGTCAGAAAAAGACAATAATATGTCATTCACATGACACATTCGACACTGAAATACAGAAACCCTTTGATAAACTGTAAAAAAATAGATTTAATCAAGTCTTAATAAAATCATGGCTCAAGAAATTATTTTATTCAGAATTAAGTGTTTTTCTTCCCATTTGTATAGTTTGTTTCTTCAAAAAGTTGAAGCTTTGACATTCATTCATCATGGTTCTTATAAGTTTTGTGCATTCAATTCAAAAATACTTTATTAATTCCAAAGCGAAATTAAATGTTGTAACTCATCATCCTGACTTCATTAAAGAGTTGTTACAGATGCTGATGGCTGTGGGCAGGAAGGATCTCCCACAGCGGTTTATCCCACAACGGATCCAAAGAAACTGTGACAAACTGTGAAAAAACTGCATCACTGTGCTTGTACCCTACTGGACAGTATCCAGCTGAGGGCATTAGTCTGATCTGTATGTTAGGAGGAGAAATCAGTTCTACTCGACTTGTCGCTGGCTCTGTTCTCTGAGCTGTATCGCTGCGTTCACTCCATGGAGAGACTAACTAAATGAGAAGTGATGCCTGTCGCCTCACATTTCAGCTATGTGAAAGTGCTGAATGAGGCACTTAGCCAACTCACCTCCATGATGACAGGCTAATGAAAAACACTCAACATGTATCTAAAAGTGCTTTACATATAGCCTAAATACATTTATACATACTGCATACTTTTATACATACGACCTCCCATTGAAGAATATGTGCCCAAACTTTTAATAGTTTACATTCATTAAATATTTAGGCTCTCGTTACCAAAAAAAAAAATTACTTTGATTCTTTAATATTTTAAATATTTCTCACAAAACTATAAGTAGAAGCACTGCAGAACTCAGATTGCTGAGACTCTGTCACCTCCTCAACGTTGAACCATGATTGTTACCAGCTGTGACAGCCTGGCTGGCATTATTTTTCACCTTGTGATTCAGTGTGTGTCTATGTGTGTGTGTGCCATCATTGGAAAATGTGCTCTTGGTGACACCTACTGTAGCAGAAACTGCCACAAAGGTGGTTTTTAATACTTTGGTATGTGTTGTTATAGTTATCTGTCTATCTTTGGCAGATTATGTCAACACAGTTGTGTCCAAACTGTGGCAGACACAGTCACAAAACTGTACAGGTGTGTAGTTTAGATCAAATTGACAGCTGTCTTCGAGCAAGATTTTTGTGTCTAACCGAAAGAGTACTGATAATTTATTAAGGAAGTCAGGACTTCTGAGTGTTCAAAGGCTGAAACTTTAACATACTGACAGGCATCATAGCTGGCGTGATCCCATCACAGGATTGTCTACCTGACTGTTAGACAGACTTGTACTATCTCAGCTGACACATGCTGCCATTGCTTCTCTTTTCACCTGCCAGAAATAAGCTGCATCATTTCACCTCCCTTCCAGATTTGACCATTCTTATGCACACAGCTTCAATAAGTACCAAGCGTTCCTGCTGCACTCTGCAAAATAATTATGTGACTGCTGAAAGGTACATGATTTATGACTGTTTAAATTTAGCAACTTTGCTTTTTGTTCCAAGTGTGTTGTTGTAGCACACCTTGTAGTCTTTCTCCCACAGACCGGTGAATTCAGGCTCAACAAGGCAGTCAGCAAGGCTCTTGTGGGCTACTGCTTCCTGAAAGGTTTCACTCATTTCCTCCAGGTCCTCGGCATCAGAAGAAATTGATGAATAGCTCCTAATGTCACTTGACTTTCTGAAATGCTAGACAATTTCACAGAATCACAAACAAAACATATCATCTTTACTAAAAGTACAATCAAATTCAATTACGTCATCTCAGGTCTTGAGAAGGTCCCTTACAGTTGTTGCCGTCTCCTCAGCAACCAATGGGAAGAAAGGATCAAGGTAGTACATGAGCCTCTCTCTTTTCCTCCTCAAAGATGAAAACTTGTTACTGGTTGAGGGTTTAAGAGGCAACGCTTGGTTCTTGTTTCTGCTCTTCATTAACTGTTCCTGCTGAAGAATTTTTGTAACAATTGCCACCCTCTTTGACTTCTGGCTCTCCTCAAACTCCCTAGGAAGTGTAAATCAACAACACTGCATTATGCTGAAATGGGGTCATGGATTCTGCTGCACACAGAGAAAAAAACACCCACGCATTGCTGCATGGAGTGGGAGTAGAGGACATACATGTAGCAGAGGAGAGAAGATAGGAGAGGACGTACTCTTGCTTTCGTTTTGTCTCCTCCAGTTTGTTCAGCTGGTACATATGTTTAAAACTGTTGATGCCCTGGGTCTGCAGAGATTCTCTGAGTTGTCTTTCTTGTTGTTCTTTCATCTGGGCGTCTGCTTGGACTCTGTTTTGTTGAATCCGTAGACTCTCCTTAAGCAAGAAAGCTAAATGAATAAAGCTATCAGACACAGACTTAAAACAAAGTGCTTGTATGAAGTAGGAGAAATGTGTAGAATTGTAGAAAAATCAGAACGTCAAGAATATAAAACATGTCAGCAATAAGACACAAAGTCCAAAGAAAAAAAAGAAGATATTTTCTTATTTTCTTTCCAGTAGGAGAATTTGGAGCAAACAATAACATCAAATCCAGGTGCAGTTTATAGGATGTATCATGTATTAGATATATTGTAGTTAAGTATAATGAAACAATTAAGATGCTTGATTGTAACCAGGTATACTGTAACAACCAAAACACAAAAAAAAATAAATTTGGTTTTATTAGTGTTTTTACAAAACATGCAGTTACCATAGCATTCAAAATGTACACTAAACTCTTTTCAGCACAAATCTAATTAGTCTAATAGCATCACTGTCTTTTTGCAATACAGTATTTACTAGTTCCATTTTTCATCTAAAAAAATGTTTACCTTCAAATTATCTGCCAACATGCAAAGGATATGCCAAATATGTATAAAATGAATATCCATTAGAATACTTTTCAGTACTGGTAAAACAACAATCATAATGTGTTTATTGTGAGTATTGTGTATTTATTGTGCTTACTTGGTTGGCTGCTATGTTGGATTTCAGGGACATAACAGCTTGCATCCTCTTTTCTATTAACTCCCTGTTCTGTTCCTCCTTCTCAGCTGCTTGCTGGTGCATTCTAGGAATAAAATTAAATAACTACTGTACTGTTTAAAATGTAATATACGGAAAACAGCACATTATTATTGCTCCAACGTTTTTTTGTTTTGTTTGTTTGTGCCGAGACATTTTGCCCTCCATCCAGAAAGCTTAATCAGTCTGAGGAAACACCAAACAAAACTGCTTCTCCCCCAACAGCTTACTCCAAAGTGGAAAAAAAAAAACAATTATGTTGGTGCTAAGATGGTCTCTGGGGCACGCTCTCTCATCCGGTGCCCACCCTCTCCCTCATCGACAGTCATGTCAAACTGGTTCAAATCTCCCATGTCAAACTGCTACTCCACTTTGGAGTAAGTTGTTGGGGGAGAAGCAGTTTTGTTTGGCGTTTTCTCAGAGTGATGAAGCCTTCTGGATGGAAGGCGAAACGTCTCAGCACAAAAAAGAAAACGTCCAGACTGAAAATTGTTGGATTTTATAACTGGATTATTGAGCATGGACTTTGGGACTATTATTCCTCGACATTGAAAGTTTCAAAAGCTTAGAATTTTTGTAGAAAATAATTTTCAACAAAATCATGATAAATATTTGACATTTTTTAATTTCCAAATACGTAGTATTAATAATAGGTTTTCATAGAACAGACTACTGTATAATTAAACATTTATCAAAAAAGAAAGTTAGACACAACATAGTTTTAGGCCGAATTTTTTTTCTTTACTTTAATTTTAGTAGATTTGGACTATGTGATCTTCATTAGCTTCTCATTTTATGTTTCAAGTTGTCACTGGTCAAGTGAATTTGATTCCTGATCTTTCATACATTTTTTCTAATAAGTTGCTTAGGAGCCAATATGCATTAGTTTAGAATTTTGCTTACACCGAATTTGACTTCTATTATTCTTTTTTCACGTGATAAGCTAAACTTTCTTCTTCTTTCGGCTTCTCCCTGCGTTAGGGGTCACCACAGCAAACTAGTCTCACTAAGACTTGGCAATTGTGTTTTTACGCCGGATGCCCTTCCTGACACAACCACAGACCACCAAGCTACCACAGCCCTCTGTGTGGAGCAGAGAG
>JARVGQ010000116.1:29192752-29202906 GCA_031762355.1 Hypsolebias martinsi | reverse complement strand
GTAAATTGTTTCTTTTGTGTTTTAATTTGAAATGAATAAAATAAATGAAATGAAAAATGAAAAAAAAAAAAAAAGAAAAATGAAAATTAGCTTCATCTAAAAAGAGGACATTGGATCAGTTCAATTCAGTTTAGTTATTTAATGTCAAGTCACATCAGAAGTCTTCTCAGGGCACTGTACAGAAACATTCTTTGCAGTCTCCCCTCCTGAGCAAGCACAAAGGCAACAGTGGAAAGGAAAAACTCAAATTTTAACAGGCAGAAACCTCCAGCAGAACCAGGCTCAGGACAAGCGGCCATCTGCTTTGACCGGCTGACCACTGAGCAACAGTCCAGCTCTTTGTCTCTTCAGCAGGTAAGACACTTCTGACGTTGTCTTGAGGAATGAGAAATTTGTAGCTTATGTCCAGGAGTTCATCAGCTGATTAGAATGTGACAGCAGGAGCTTACAACAATGAAACTTCACAATATTCTAATTTTCTGAGATGCTGAATTTTATTTTTCATTATCTGTAAGACGTAATTATATGGCTTAACGCAGGCCTGCTGGGTGACGGTCCAAAGAAAAAAGAATACTAAAACTAAGCCCTCGATCAGCCACTGACTTGTCAACTTTCACATTGGTTTTCTGTGCTTAGTAAGACATCCACCGAGGAGCAGACTCTTGTTATTGCCAGCTCCATAGTCCAAAATGAAGCATCTGTGACTCAAACCACAACCAAATGCAGAGGCCAGAGCAGGCGACATTGAATCCTACCTGAAACTGCTGACTAAAACTAAGGCTAAATGCAGTAAAATCGTTATTCACATCGGCATAAATGACACAAATCAGAGATCACTAAAATTAATGTTGCTTGGGTGTGTAACTTCACAAAAGCTATGTCAGACTCTGTAGTTTTCTCTAGCCTCATCCACAACCTGACCAGTGACAACATGTTCAGCTGTATGTTGGCTTTGAAGAGCTGGGCGTCCATGTGGTGCTCTGAAAACACTGTAGGATTTGTAGATAACTGGAGTGAAGTTTGGGGGTAAACTGATCAGATGCAGAGAAATGGAATCCATCCCTCCTTATGTGGAGCAGCACTTCTTTCTAAAAACTTACCTGATTCATTTGGACATCCATATTATTGACAATCAATGGTCCAGTCTAGAAATCAGTCCAGGAAGCAGAGTTGTAGTCCTCCACACCTCTCTGCTGCTTCTCCTCTGTTACCCACCCCGAACCCCATTGAAACAGTGCCAACTCGCCCATGGCTCAAATTAAATAAACCAAAAATCAGCTCTAAAAATATAAATAATAACAGTCTTATTAAAATAAACACAGTTACTTTACTAGAACAAAATCATTAAATGTGGATTTTGAACATCATATCCCTTTTCTCTAAATTCCTGTTAGCTAATGAACTGATAACTGATCATCATATTGATTCATTCTGCCTGACACACATCTGGCTCCAACAGGAGGATTTTGTTAGAATAAACGAATCCACTCCTGTTAATTATTTAAAATTTCATGTTCCTAGAGCAACTGGCTGAGGTGGAGTAGTAGCTTCTATTTTTCAGTCTGGACAATTGATTACTAAGCCAGTTATTATTTATAATACTTTTGAGTCAATGTCTCTAGGTCTATCTCTTCCAAATTGGAAATCAGAAAGGCCACTCTCACTGGTTGCTATATATCGTCCACCAGGCTCCTATGCTCAGTTTTTGTCTGAGTTCTCAGAATTCTTAACTGACACTACAAAATACTGATAAAGTTATAATAAGGTGTGATTTCAATATTCAACATAGATGTCAAAAGTGATAGCTCAAGCATAGAATAAATTGATTTTACCAAAAACGTCCACACAACTACTCATTCTCATCATCACACTTTTGATCTGGTTCTGACTTATGTCATAGAGTTTAAGGACTTAGTAATACCTGTTCTGTCTGACCATTTTAATAACTAAGTTTACATTAAATGACTACACAGTCACTGAGAGTAAATTTCACCTTAGCATGTGTTTATCAGAAAACACTGTAACCAAATTTAAAGATTCTCTTCCATCAATGTTTCCCTCTGTCTTGCAGAGTAATACATCACAGAACAGTAGCTTAGATCATCTGGTTGATAAATTTTCTACTTCTTTGCAAACTTCACTCAATAAAACCGCTCCACTGAAAAAGAAAATAATCACTCAGAGGAGACTGGCTCTTTGGTTCAATTCTGAGTTACGTACTTTAAAACAGACATCTAGAAAACTGGACAGAAAACGTTGCTCCACTGATGTTGAAGAATTTTACTTATCCTGAAGAGATAGCCTGCTAACATATTTAAAAGAATGCGCGTCGTAAAGCTAGAACTTTATATTATTCATCTTTAATTGATGAGAATAAAAATAAAACCAGGTTCCTTTTCAGTACCATAGCTAGTCTAATGAAACATCCAATCTCTGTTCATTCACGTATCCTTACAATCAGCTCTGGTTTTATTTCAGATTAGATAACTTTAAAAAGGTCAATAGAACTTGTTTTATGTTTTGACTGTTTTTGTCCTGTTGAGCTCTTTGAATTGTCAAAAATAACAGCTTCATCCAAACCATCCACATGTCTGCTAGATCCAGGGCTTACCGGTAATTTGTAAACTAATCGATGCAGGAATGGAAATAGTGGGCGGCCAGCAGGGGGAGTGTAGGCCAGTGGTTGTGTGTGTGGAGGGGGTGTAAAGAGGAGTGGGGGGAAGCAGGGTGGGGGTGGGGGGAGCAGGGGAAGTGGAGGAAGTTTGTAGACCCTCATCTCCCTTAAACTTTTGAACAAAGTAGATGCTATTTCCCACATTTTGGTTTAATGGCTTGTGAAACATCTATGTTTACCTACATTTGTAAACACTTGATTAGATTAGGCTACTATTTTAGCGAACAGCAACAAGTTGTGTGTGAAATGAACGGAACCAATTCTGTCAAGCGTCCTAACCCCCACCTCACGTTTCTGAGTTGAACTCTTCTCTGCTGATTTAATTCCGGCACGTTGTTGTTCCTGCTGCTCCAATGTAAAGGCGACTGCCTTCTCAGTTGTCCAGCTAAGGACAATCCATCCATCCATCCATCCATCCATCCATCCATCCATCCATCCATCCATCCATCCATCCATCCATCCATCCATCCATTTCATGAAAGTAAATTGGACTGTATTTTCGACATTTTGATCGCTGCAAGCCAAGTGGCCCATTAAAAGCCACTTTTACCACATGTCTGGCTATTAATGGGCCACTCGGCTTGCCATATTGATGAAGACACTTCAACCCTGCAGGACATGCCATCCGCATCTCTGCTGGGCAAGAGTGCGTGTGTGAGCTGGTGCGCCTGTAATATTCACTCCACAGACTGGGCAACGTCTCCTCTCTTTGTATTTTTAATAAATAATCAAAATAAAAATGAGTGATGACTTTGGACATTTAGGGGCTGAGATTTGAGTTGCTGGATCCGAGCAAACAGTTGCCGGAACGCACACGGTGAAAATGAGGGAGTTCCTGGAGCTTGTTGCAGCAGGATCCGGCTCAAATAAAACACTCGTTGCACAGATGTACAAGAAGTTCCTGCATGAAGCCCATTCACAAGAATCTGCTATGGGCAGTGTGTGCAGCTTGTTTTTATATGCTTATCAGTTCAGCTGAGCTCACACACTCGGAGGCGTCCACGGAGTGCCTCACCCAGCTCCTCATTCAGCTTACAACTAACCCAAACACATGGTTCATGGGCAGAGAAAACATTCTCAGACATAGTAGATAAAAAAAATCCATAAAGTTTGACCAAAAATTCCCCAACATATCAAGTAATACAGATGATCATGATAATAAAGTGTGACAAGCTCTCATTTGTTCTGCTTTAGTCACAGATTAGCAAAAACCCCTCAAATTTCCACAAACAGAGCACAACCATCTTGGTAAATGTAACATTTAGATGTTTTATACATATTCCAATCATTTGAATACAATGATAACATTAAGTGTTCCATCCATCCATCCATCCATCCATCCATCCATCCATCCATCCATCCATCCATCCATCCATCCATCATCTTTACTCGCTTCTTCCTTTTTGGGTTGCTGGTGCCCATGTCCAGCCATCACTGTGCGAGAGACGGGGTACACCCTGGACAGGTTGCTTGTCCATCACAGGGACTCATTAAGTGTTTTTATTCACATAACGATCATAAAAATGAGAAGTAATGTCAGAATATTAACAAGAAAAACTGAGAGAAGAGGGAGAGGGGGCCCTTTCCTTTTCCCTTCACCAACGCTTTGAATTTGATTATCATGAACGTGATTAACAACAAGCTCAGCTCTGACCTCAGAGATTAACTTTTAATATTTTATCAACTCTGCTGAAAGATGTAGAGGGCAGTATGGAGAAGGATAAGCCAGCGACGTGTCACTCACTGAACATTAAGCCTGTGGTCACGCAGCATCATTTGCTGCTTCTCTTTGTTGTCGGTACCCAACAGCCAGCAGTCTGATAAAGCCCCCATAACCATGCCGAAACAGACTAGGAGGCTGGTTGTAACTGTATTCTTAAATCTAATCCTGATGGGTTATTTTTTTCCCTCTTTTTCTTGTGTATGTAAGCCTCACAGAACACAAAATCAGAGACTTCATTGCTAGGCAACTAGTCTCTGCACAGAGATGGGGAGGGTGTTCGGTGTTTACTGTCAGAGATCTGTTGCTAGTGGGAGTGAAGTCTCTCCAGAAGAGAACAGATAACAGCAGAAAGGAGTCATCTTTGCCGACTTTACAACAATTCCAAGTAACTGCTCTTTCCCACAGGAACATGCATGACTTGCTCTTATTAGAGGTCTGTCGCAGCTCATATCGTTTAGCAGCATCTTCAACAGCGGCATTGTAAAGTTTTGCGGTGAGAGACGGCCTCGGAGCTGGATTAGCCTGCCGTGCATTTACAGGGCAGAGTACAGAGGGAGAGGAAGCTCTCTGGAGAATGGGGAATGATGAGGTAATCATTCACCCTGATCTGAATTAATAAGGCCTCATTAGGCAGTCAGAGACACACTGCCGCGTTGAAAAGAACCACAGCGTGCCTCTACCCATCATTTTTCTGCTCCGTTTTGGCTTCACACAGCCCACTGGTGCACAGTGTGTTCATTAGAGAGCTCCATGTCTCATTCTTACTTCTGCTGATCTCAGATTTATGGGAACTCTATAGAACGTCGACAGAAAGAAAATCCTTGAGTCAGATGTTTTGATAGAGAATGAAAATGCCTCCTTTTAAGGGAGTTATGGGTCAAGGTAATAACATTCCATTAAGGATTGTTCATTTATTCTTTCTGCAATGTTTAAATTGTGATTGCAATAAGGTCCTAATTTTGAATCCAATAAAGGAAGGTGTTTGGAGTCACATTCAGGAGACTTGAAGCTCCTGAATGTCAAAAAGGCAAGTTGCTTCGGCTGCCTCTAGACCATCTGTGCTGAGCTAAATGTGATAAAAGCTTCATGGAAAATAAAAAAAAGACTGATTACACAGCCAAAGACTTTGCCACAATCTAGATTTCATTTCCTAGAATAAACATGTTGCATCAGGGCCGAAGCTTTTGTCTTCCTGCCGGTCGGTTTTGAAATTCAATAGATTGTAGTGGCAGATCTCTGAGGATGGCTGAGAGAATTGTTTTATGGAGTGGAAGCCAGTGGTTTTCAGTTTTATTCCCAGGGAGTGCTTGCCCAAGCACACCGAAGGGCACTTTGGTTCAGAAAGCACCCCACCTCACCTCACTATAATAGGATGTGACAGGTAGGCCAAAAAGCAAAAAACAAACACAAAAAAAAAGTAACACACACATATATGCAACAAAGACACAATACAGATATTACTGACATGAAAACCTTTGCCCTACCTTTTTTCTCCCAACCAGTTTTACAGAAAAAGCAACAAAAGCAACAGTTTTAGCTTCACAAAATTTTATTTGATATATTTTAATGCAGCTTAACAAGGCAAAACCAGAGGACCAGAGATTGAAAAGAAAAGGTGACAAAAAGGGACTATTCCATAAAAAAATAATCAAACAAAATCACTTTTCACTGCAGAAAGAAAGACATTTTGGGGTAAATTATTGACACTTCCTCATTAACCTACTTTTGCTGTTTAGACCAAATTAGCCACAACTAAGAATAAAACAAGAAATTAGGGCCAGACACTTGGAGACATGACTGACATAAAGACATTGTGCTCAGACTTCATTTTCTCTTGATCACAGATGAATAAAAAAAAATCTCCAACATTAACTATGTAACCACCACAGCCGCTAAACATGACACTGTATTTTATTCATTTAGCTAAATAACAAACTAAGTGCCAGCATTGTTTCTCTGATGTTCATCGTATTATTGTTTTGCACTCTTAAATGTTTCTTAGTTCATATCTTGGATTTTATTACCATATTTTCGGACTATAAGGCGCAATATCAATGAACGGGTCTGTTTTCATACATAATGCACATTAAATGAAACAAAACAGTCAGATAAGTCAAACTTTATTCAACTCATTCACAATAACCACATAAAATCAGTTTGAGGTCCGTAATTACAACCAGAATTAAAACATAAGGCACACCTGATTCTAAGGCTCACTGTCGATTTTAAGTGCGCCTTATAGTCTGAAAAACACGGTACTGTTTTTTTTTTTTTTTTAACAATTTATACTGTTGTTGAATGTAACTGGGACCCTGAGTACACAATTTCATTCCACCACATGTACCACATGTGATGCGAATGACAATAAAGAACCTTGACCTTGATGCACTGATCTGTGAAATGAAGACAGACTTCCCTGAGGACAGGTCATTTACAGAAGAGAGACACTGTCTGTCAGGTTTGCAGAGCTCAACAAACAAAAAGGAGCAAAAATAGAGCCACAGAGTGAAAATGTACAAAAAAAAAAATCTTACAAATCAGTTGTTCTTCAAAACAAAAACTAAGAAATATTTGTGGATGAAGGAAAATACTAACGATAATAAAGGTGCATAGATACTTCTGCTTCACACTAAAGGGGCAGGTATTTTAATGATTATTTTGCATATTTCTGAACAGTTCGCTTGAATAAGCACAAAAAACTGGGAGTTACAGTAAATACGAATAAATAAAGTCCAGGAGTTTATGTTGGGTTTTACCGTAAAATATCTTGAGCCAACAAAAATGTTTGGCACCTCTGTGCCAATAAATAAGCACATTTTTATAGTTAAGTCTTGGATGGAGTAAACAATAACTAAATTAATGAATGGGTTTTAAAGTTGCATCCAGGGGGAATTCTTAAAGTACCTTTTGAACAAAAGCCAAACTGTTTGTGTCTAGGAGTCTCACTTGTTTAAGCTTGGGAAACAAAAATTCACAATTGATTTAGTTTAAGTGAAGTTACAGTAGTTTATCAGTAAGAGAAGAAAAGATAAACCACAAGCCGCTATAGCGTATAAGAAAACTCGTCTCCCTCTCTGCTTCTTAATAAACCGTTAAATTAAAGTGCCTCTGTCTGAACCAAGAGATTTCAACTGAACGTCTTCAATTTAACTAAATACGTTTTTGAAGAAATGTCAACATTTGACCTGTTTAATCTTTTGAGCTGTAGCTCCATAACAATTTTTCTCAGTCAATTAAAACCTTATTATTTTAACTCTGACTCCCATTACATGCAAAGCTCAGCTTCCAAGGGAACAAAAGCGATGCAACATTTTTTTTAAATAACCACTTCTTTTTTTTTTATACAAGTGAGAAAAGCGAGAACACTAGTGTACCTAATTGCTGTTATTGCAGGTATTCTCTTCCTGAGACAACATAAAAATTGACTACATTAAGCACAAGAAAGCAGCTTCAGCTCTCATAGAGAAACTGAAGTGTTCTCAGAGGGTTCTTACTGTAGACATCTCCTTTAAATGAGTCGGACATTAATGTGAGGAGTCTTGATGTACTCTTTTCTTTAAATTGTTTATATTTTATGCATTACGGGGGAGAGGTGGTTAAGAGGTTAGAGAAGGTGAGCCTGTGATCGGAAGGTCACTGGTTCAACTCCCAGAAAAGACAACCTCAAAATGTGGGTGGGATAGGTGAAGCACCCACTCCTGCATCCAGCCCTTAACCTCCCGGGTGCCTTAGATAGCAGCTCTCTGCTCCACACAGAGGGCTGTGGTAGCTCGGTGGTCTGTGATTGCACATTTAAAAACAGCTGTCACCAAAGTGCTTAATAAAAATCGATGGCGGTAATTAAAGAAAAAAAAATATGAAAAATTAATTAAAAGCATCTAAAGAAAAACAGTAAAGCACAGAGCAGTAAAATACTAAATCATTTCACTGTGCTAAAAGCCAGAGAAAACAGATGCATTTTTACAAGAGATTTAAAAACAGGAAGTGAAGAGGCCTGTATAATACTGAGGGGCAGACTGTTCCAAAGTTTAGGCCCTGCAACTGAAAAAGCCCGATCTCCTCCGAGCGTCAACCTGGTTGTTGGTACTGTACAACCAAAAGCAGCTGATCAGATGATCTCAGCACTTGAGAAGGAACATGGTTGAAGCAAGTCAAAGGGATATGAGGGTGCAAGGCCACTTAGGCACTTAGAGGTCAACAGGAGAATTTTTAAATCCACTCTGATACGCACAGGGAGCCGGTGAAGGAAGGACAAAACTGGTGAAACATGAACAAACATACAATTTCCTGTTAAGAGCTTTATATTCCGTATATCCACGTATCGTGTCGACCACACCACTGCTGGCTTTCAAATGATCACATCTAAGTGATTAAACACATCAACCAGATGTACAAACACAAAAGTACTTAATTGAAATCACCAATTAGGTGTGAGCACTGGATGCTACAAATATGTGGGGAGGGCCTCGGCACACAGCGAGATTTTTCCATGTTGCCTTGCAAATGAGGTGCTGTCAATAAAATCTTATGGTCACATCCAGCTAGGCAAAGAAATTATGCCTTGACTAAAACTTTTTTTTTTTTTTAGTTACTGTAAATGTGAATAATGTGGTAATATTTTTTCAGTATTTATCTACAAAATTGTTTGCAGATATTACATCCATCGTCCTTTTTCGCAAACCACTTCTTCTTTCTTACTAAAGTGCAGTGAGCTACTAATCTCAAGAATGATGTTTCAGAAAACTGGGAAATGTTTTGTTCTGACTTCAGTTTGACTAACTTGAATTTATATAAATGAACAAATCCTGTGTAGAGTTTTGTGACGCGATTCTTGCACTACCTCTGGGATTCCAAACAGAATGACGAGAAAGAAAATGTGCTAAAAATGTTAAGTTTTGTCCAAAAATAGGTTAAAAATCAAAAACAACTGGACTTCTATCCTGTAGCTGAAGATGTTTCACGTCCCTTCTGAGTGGCTTTTTTAACTATTAAAAATATCCAGTGTGTGTGGAGTTCTTAGCTTTAAAGAAGTGCATGAGAGGCCTCGTGGATTCACATACAGAGCAGCCTGGAACTACTCACCCCTCACGATGGAGAGTTGTTAGGATCTTTGTTTGCCTGGCTCACAAGAGAGATGTTCTGGTCATGTCTGAAGGTATGAATGAGAGTGGAGTTGGCTGCATGTCCCTAATGATGTTTTGAAGCTTGAAATCTGAGACCTCCTTCTCTGTTTAAAGTTTTTTCCTCTCTCATTTGGGGAATATGTCTTCCTTCACCCCCTCTCAAACCATTTTGTCTTCTCTGTCTAAAACATGAACATTTTGGTTGTCAGAAGAGTGTCCCTTCTCCTTGAGGTGTAGGCGGACCGCTAAGTCTCATCCTGAAGAGACAACTCTCCGTGCTGAGCCATGTGTCTGTGGAGAGATTGTTTAGTTTCTTCGGTATAGATTATGTTATGTTGTTTATTTGTCATATGCAGGTTAACACAAGGTCAACAATGCAATGAAATGTTCAGGATGAGAGGAACCAATGTGATTCACTAAAAACAAACAAACAAACAACAAAACTAACAAAAAATATAAAGCATGCAAAATGGATACAAAATAAAGTACCAAAAAGTGAAAAAGAAATATAATATTTATAAGGTCCAAGGGAAATATAATGCACATAATGTATGGCAACAAAATACAGGTTGTCCTCGAGTTACGAACGGGTTCCGGACCTAAGGACCGTTCGTAGGTCGATCCGTTCGTAGCT